>CAUYSK010086089.1:0-39832 GCA_963575035.1 Avahi laniger | reverse complement strand
AAGTGAGACCCCATCTCTACTAAAAATAGAAGGAAATTAATTGGACAACTAAAAATACATAGAAAAAACTAGCCGGGCATGGTGGCACATGCCTGTAGTCCCAGCTACTCGGGAGGCTGAGGCAGGAGGATCGCTTGAGCCCAGGAGTTTGAGGTTGCTGTGAGCTAGGATGACGCCACGGCATTCTAGCCTGGGCAACACAGTGAGACTCTGTCTCAAAAAAAAAAGAACAGACACACAGGCCAGTGGCTTAGAAGTGAGAGTTCCAAAATAAAACCACACAACTATAGTCAATGCATTTTCAACAACGGTGCCAATATCATTCACAAGGGGAAAGAATAGTTTTTTCAACAAATACTGCCAAGACAATTGGATCTCCATTTGCGGAAGAATGAATTTGGACCCCTACCTCACACCAGATACAAAAATTAACACCAAATGGGTCAATGTACTAAATATAACAGCTACAACTGTAAAACTACTAGAAGAAAACACACGAGGGTAAACCTTCATGACCTTGACTTAGCAATAATTTCTTAGATTTCACATTAAAAGCATGAGCAACATAAAAAAACAGATAAATTGGACTTCCTCAAAATCAAAAGCTTTTGTGCATCAAAGGACACTAATGAGAAAGTAAGACAGCATACCGAATGGAAGAGAATATTTGCAAATCACATCTGATAAGGGTCTCATCTCAGAATACACAAAGAACTTCTGTAACTCAACAACAACAGAAAAAACAAATTCAAAGTTGGCAAAGGACTTGAATAGACACTTCTCCAAAGAAGATACATTGCCAGGAAGGATGCTGAACATCAGTCATCAGGGAAATGCAAATCAAAACCACGATGCGGTCTAACGTCACACTGATTATGACGGTTTACACACACACACACACACACACACACACACACACACACACAGAGAGAAAACTAGAAAATAGGCGCTGGCCAGAATGCAGACCCCAGCACATTGCTGGTGAGAATGTAAGATGGTGCAGCCACTGTGGAAAACAGTTTGGAGGTTCTTCAAAAAGTTCAACACAGAACTAGCGTACGACCCCGCAATTCCACTGCTGGGTATAAACAGGCGTTCAAACAAATCCTTGTACACGAATGTTCACGGCAGCGCCATTCACCACAGCCAAAAGGCAGAAACGGCACAAAGGTCCATCAACAGATAAGGGGACTGGATAAATAAAACACGGTGTACCCACACACGGGAGCATCTGACCATAAAAAGGAACGAACCCTGAAAACAAGCTCAGTGAGTGAAGCCAGACACAAAGGCCACACGGCGTGTGGCTCCACTGAGGGAAGGGTCCAGAACAGGCCGATCCACAGACAGGAGGCAGATTAGTGGCTGCCAGGGGCTGGGGGAGAGGGAATAGGGAGTGACTGATAATGGGGACGGGGTGTTCTTTTGGGGTGATGGAATGTTCTAGAACTAGATAGTGATGAAGGTTGCACAACACTGTGAATGCACTAAATGCCACTGGATTATTTGCTTTAAAATGGTGAATTTTTTGTTACATAAATTTCACCTCAATTTTTTAAAAAGGCTTATGTGCACAGAGGAAAACAAAAACGAAAAGGACGTGGAAACGGCAGCCGCGGTGGGGCTCAGGCCACAGCTAAGGGAGAAGGGCTGCCGTGCAGTCTGAGCCCGGAGCCTCCCCCACGCAGGGCCCTCCTCCCCGCCTCTCTTCCCGCCACCACAGCCACGGCCCACCTCGGGCCGCGCCCCACGCCTGCCCAGGCTCTCGAGATCCAACCTGCTGGAGCCCAAGGCCAAACCCTGCTCAACAGGCCAGAGACGGAGGCTCTGACCCCTCCTGCTCCTTCCCCAGGGTTACGGGTGAGGCAGTGGCTCCTCTGTCCTGTCCAAGGGCAGGTCCAGGAGGCAGAACACCCGGGGCCCATCGCCTCCACGGGAAGACGAGCTCCGCCCCCCAAACCAGCCCTCAAGACTCAGGCACCGTCTGCACCGAGAAGCACTTCTGAGCGTCAGTGACCAGCTTGCTGTGCAAGGGCAGCCTGTGTTGAGGGGCCCCTAGATGCCTGCGCCCCCTTTGTAGCTTCTGGGGGACCCTCGGGGTACCTTGGAGGGTAGATCGGCCTGCCTGGCCCTGGGCTGAGCTGGCTGGGGCCCCCGCTGGGCTGGGCCCTCTGTACTCACCAGGGACCGCTTGGCTTCAGGAAGGAACTGTCCAAACTCCGAGAGCAGGTCCTCCTGGCCCCGGAAGAGGTTGGCCACCTCGGTGAACACCTCCTCTTCAGACATGCCTCGGAACGGCCGGCCCTTCGTGTTCAGCTGCTCCTTCTGCCAGTTTTTGGAAAAGGGGAAAGGGGTTGTCAGGCAGGGAGGAGGCACCCGGGCCGGGACGCTCGGGCAGCCCACCGAGGAGACAGAGGGACGACCCTAGGAGCAGAACCTGAGGCGGAGCCCACGACATCCCGTGTGCCTGCTCCCGGATCCCGCTGCCCGCCGTGGCCTGAGCCCTGGCTGGGGACGAGGCGTGTGCCAGGAGTGTGGCAGGGACACGAGGCAGGCACCGAGAAGTGTCCACGAGCAGAGAAGCAGGACGGGGTGGGGGACTGGCCGGAATCAGGGGCAGGCTGGCGAAGTGCAAGGTCGTGGGCAACCCCGGCCCTCCCAAGGGCAAGGGGGACGCAGGAGCCAGCGCTGGGCCTGAAGGGGAGAAAAGGGTACAGAACAAAGGGAAGGGACCTCCAGGACCAGGGTCACCGAGACCCAAGGGACAATCTGATCGGGAGCTTAAACCAACAAGAGCACCACAGGGGACCCAGGTCGGAGGGCAGGAACTGGCCAGCACAGCTGAAGGCGGCTGTTGAAAATACGCCCCTGTCAACTTTCTACGCAAGAACGTATGTCACGGTGCAAGCGGCAGCGGTGCCCCAGCTTTCACATCCCCACCCCATAGCTGCAGCGTGGAGTGAGTCACCCGCTGGCGGCTCCTCCCCACCGGGCCGGCTGCCGCCTTCGGGAACGGAAGCGAGTTTTAAATCCTGGCCCTGTAGCACCTGTACGGGGGTGGGGGGCGGGACCCAACGACCATCCTTCCAAAAACTCACTGGTGTACCTGAAAGCCAAATGAAAAACGAGCAAAGGCCACTCCGTTCAGAGAGCAAGCAGAATGATCTGCGTACAGATGAAACAACGGCCAAATTGACGGACGCTTAAAGAAACACAATTCAAAACGGGGCTGGAGCCATCTTTTGCTCACCAGCCTGACACAGACGGAAAGGGCTGGGGATTTTCGATGAGGATGCGGGAACGCGGCTCTCAAACACGGAGGCGGAAAGGAAAATCGGTGCGGCCTTTTAGAGGGAAGTTTGGTGACCTCTGTTAAGGCGACGCACACCTCGACACAGGAACGTGCTTTCTGGGAATTCATGCTGCAGAGACGGTCCGTTCCCCCACAACGCTTGTTGAACACAGAAATCTGTCTGAACACGACGCTCGTACTAGGGAACAATGTGAGCACGATGGCAATTTGGTGTTTGCTTACGCACCATTTTGCCCAGAGAAACACCAGGTGAACGCAGAGAACTGCGCCCGGCCGACCCGAGCCACGTGGGGGACACAAAACCACACCTGCACCCCTCCCACATCTACGCGCTCCCTCAGTGCCCCGCTGTGCTCGGAGCCACCTCGTCCCTGTCTGGGGTACAATGTCCCACGTGATTTCCGACAACCTCCCCCCGGCCCTTCGCAGTAACTCGCAGGCTGCCGCCTCCCGACGCTCACAGCCAGGAATGGACCTCCGGTCTTTTCCAAGATCAGTACCGTATTTGCTGCAGTATTCGTGTCGTTCTTAGCTATTTTACATGCGTACGACAGCGCCACCGTTTGGAGCACGTACCTGTATTTTTTAGGTATCACTGGGGAAGTTTCTGGGTGCTGTGCTCTCACCCCGTCTTCCCATGAGCCCTGCGGTTCGACCGCGATCTTGCAGGAGGTCATTTTTGGGGACGCAGCTGCATTAGGGCAGGAGGGTGTCTGAGCACACACAGGGCACCTGCGCGAGGCTGTGTGACGGGGGGCAGCTGCCCTGGGCTTGAATCAGCTGCCTCAGGTAACGTCGTCAAGCCCGGGGAGCACCTGGCTCCCTCCACCAGCTCTATGGCCATTTTATGGGCAAGAACCCAAGGCTCAGGGAGGCGAAGAAAAGGGCCCCAGAGGAGCAGGCGGCAGAGGGAGGGTCTGAGGGGAGGCCCCGCGGAGATGGAAAGACAGTTACATGCGACCAATGGACCCTAGAGCTGCTTGGTTTGGCTCTAACGGTATCTTAGAAAACTCTGAACCGATGGTCTCAAATTAGGATAATTCAACAATTCAGATTTCTCACTTCTCTTCAACGGATGGATAACTTGAGGTTGGAGTTGCCGAGGGGCTTGTTTAAAATACAGCTGCCAGGTGGCCCTGACGAAGGGCAGCCCCTCTCGCGGAGGCCCAGCCATCTGTGCGTCCAACCAACTACCAAAGGTTTGGGTTGGGGGACACTGCGCTGTCCCGTCCCCCGGCGCGCTCTCGGAAATGGTGCAAGACACGAATTCGCATCATGCTCAGATTGTTGTCTAGTACGTGCAGCATGTTCAAAACTAGCGTTACAGCAGCACACTGTCCGCGTCCTGTGATCTTGGATAAGTCAGTCTCTAACTCCCTGGGCTTCCCCCTCCCCAGAACGCAGCTGCGGCACAGCTCTGACGATCCTCCTGGCCCTGCCGCGAGCACCCCGGGAAGCCTGGGAGGAGCGGCACCCTCCACCCGGTCCCACGCTCACAGCTGCCACCACTCGTCTGCATCAAACAAGAGTTTTAAGGCTGTACCAGCACCCCAAAGACGCCAGACGCCGAGGCCAACAGGGCCTGCATGTGACACCCACACCCTGGACGGCAAATAGTCCCCCAAACGGCCTCACTGAGTACAGGGGAGCAAACGCCATCAGTCTGATCTTAGGCGTTCTCTGAGCATTTACGCTAAAAAGAATCCTGTTTCTTTACTTGACATGTTAAAGCTATGCAGATTGTGCAGATTTCTTTTTCTTTTTTTTTTGAGATAAGGTCTCATTCTGTTGCTGTGGCTAGAGTGCAGTGGCGTCGACATAGCTCACTGCAACCTCAGACTCCTTGGCTCAAGCGATCCTCCTGCCTCAGCCTCCCAAGTAGCTGGGACTATAGGAGTGCACCACCACGCTCAGCTAATTTTTTTAATTTTTTGTACAGATGGGGTCTTGCTATGTTGTCCAGGTCTGGAACTCCTGGGCTCATGTAATCCTCACACCTCAGCTTTCCAAAGTGCTGGGATTATAGGCGTGAGCCACTGCACCAGGCCAAATTTCATTTTTAAAAGTGGGTTTTGCTGCTTAAAAAATAGATGTGTAGGCCAGGTACAGTGGCTCACATCTATAATCCTAGCACTTTGGGAGGCTGAAGCAGGAGGATTCCTTGAAGCCAGGAATTCCAGACCAGCCTGAGCAAGAGTGAGACCCCATCTCTACAAAAAAAACAGAAAATTTAACCAAGTGTGGTGGCACACACCTCAAGTCTCAACTACTTGGGAGGCTGAAGCAGGAGGATCGCTTGAGCCCAGGAGTTTGAGGTTGCAGTGAGCTATGATGACGCCACGGTACTCCAGCCTGGACAAGAGAGTAAGACCTTACCTCAAAAAAGAAAAGAAAAGAAAAAAAAAATAAGCAGCATGGGAAACGCCACCTGTAGGTGAGGAGGAGCCTTGTACAAGACACAGACATTGCTCACCACCAGCCTGCCCGCATCTTCCAACTCCCCTGTAGGCTGGCCTGACACCAGCTGTCTGCTCTGGCCCCTGGCCCTTTGCACAGGCTGGTCCTGACACCGAGAGAGGCCACCCTTCCTCCGTGCTCATCTGCCTGATGGTCTGACAATTTGTCAAGATTCAACCTGACAGTCCCCTCCCCGACCCATTTCTCCCATGCACATCCCTTCTCTCCCACCCGAAGCTCCTCCTGCCACTGGACTGAACAACTATGCAGCAGCAACCACTCGGCTCCTGGCACCAGGCCCAGCGGCGAGGACCAAAAATAAAGGGCAGTCGTATCGTCTAAACAGTAACAAAGTCGTCTTATAAAAAGACAGCTGTATTCTCAGGTTCTTTCTAAATTCCCCTAAAGCACGTTCCTAGCAGTTCTTGGGTGCGGAGGTGCACAAAGGGACCAGCGAGAATCAGAACTAAACAGAACTCCGACAGGTGTTTGTGTCAGCAGCGGCATCCGCAGCAGCCGAAAGGCAGACGCAGCCCAGCGTCCGGCGACGGACGGACGAGCACAGTGCGGTGCACCCACGACGTGACTCTGTCAGCCTTACGGAAGGAGGCAATCCTGCCCCACGCTGCCAGTCTGCTACGTGAAATGAGCCAGTCACGAAAGGACAAACACTGTGTGACTCCATTTGTAGCAGGTCCCCAGAGGTGTCGGGGCTGGGGAGGCGGGGGGAGGGGGGGGAGTGAGTGTCCGACGGGGACAGAGTTTCAGTCTGATGAGACGAAGGGTTCTGGAGATGGGATGGTGGTGATGGTCGTACGACAATATGAATGTACTTAATGCCACCACACTGTACACTTCGACATGGTTAAACCGGTGAACTTTATGTATATTTCACTAGAGTAAAAAAAATCAATGCCAAAAAACAAAAACACCACTAATCAGAATTTTACAGGATTTCATGAATTCAGACAAGAAAATCTCAGTACCTTCAGTGCCCGATACTGGATGGTTCCGCAGACACCCACAAAGAAGCGCGACCTGCGTCCCCTTACCTGGTACGTGTGCAGTATCTCCAGGAAGGACCTGTAGATTTCCGGGTGGTCCAGGAAGCGGGTCTTAATCTTGTTCACATAGCTGATGGCGTTGTTGAATTCCACGGAGTCCGACTCCAGGGGCACCTGCGGTTTGTCTTCCTTGTACGGCATCTGTTGCTTGAAGTCCTCGGCACAGTCGCCGTGGTTGTGCGCATTTTCCTGACAACAACGCGACAATGAGCTGATGCTGGGAACAGATTGTGAGAAACACCAGGCCCAGCCGCCGTCTGTGCGAGAGCAGGCAGGCCCCGGCGTGGAGCCAGCTGTTACCGGATGCAGAGAAAGGTTATGCTGCGGGCCTGGAGGGAGGGGGCGGCCAGGCACATGCCAACAGCGCCTTCCTCGGCATCCCGGCGTCTGCGAGCTCCTGGGTGAGCCTCACTGACTCACCTCCACCCGATCCTGCCCAGTCTACCCCAAGAATACGCGAGTTTAATGAGCTCCTCGCATTGTGAAAAATGAGCATGCGAGAGAAATTTACAAAAAGTGGATGTTTAGTCCTTTGCAGAGCGGAGTGTTGGGCTGTGTGTAGAAGGAGTCTCCCCACACCTCTTGGTCTCGCTTCAGCAAGACCGTTTCCAGGTGGGAAACACCTGCCGTCGGCAGCGATGGGGAGGTCAGGATGAATAAAATGGGGCCCTGGAGACTAGTGGGGGGACCCACCGGTCAGGCGGCTGGGGGTTTCGAGGATTCCCAGGACATGTGACTTTCGGTGCCAAGCCCCAGGCCAATCAGGACGAGGTACAACAGTCACCTGAGAGAAAAGACTGCCCACCAAGCATGCCCTCTATTTACGCACTTTTCTGCCAATACAAGTAAAAACAGAAAACAAGCATGTCTCCCTCCCACGCACACAGAATCCTATTCATGGTGGAACAGGACCACCCCCCAAAGGAGGTGACGCTCTATTTCTAAACCAGAATTATGCTCCATGTCCACAGCACACGGGGGCTGGTTCTTGGGCAGGTCAGGGTCCCTCCAGTTCGGCTCCAGGTCTTTGCTTATGCAACACCTCAGTGAGGCTTCTGGAACCATCTTGCACCAAAATAAAATGACCCGGGCTCCCAGCATTCCTGCAGTTTTCTCCACGGCACCTGTCACCTCCGCCATGTGCAATACAACTTACTCATTCTATTGTTTGTGCACCTTGACTAGGCGGCAAACTCCACGAGCGCAGGGATTTCATCTTGCCCAGCGCGGCGTCCCCAGCACCCGGAATGGTGCGGGCAGGCTTCCCTGATTGTCGGGGGTGATCAGGCGAACGGATTAAAGAACAAATGGATTTCTCTCCTGTGTCTGTTGCCCAACATCGCACCTGGCCCCGGTCACTGACCCGAAGAATCTGCCAGGACAGGTGAGGCCGGGGGCGCTGCAGACCTGTCACCGCAACAGACACCGCTGCTGGGCTGCAGCGAAGCCGTGCCGCAGTGTATCAGGCACCGTCATCCGCGTGGGTGCTATTAGCTTAGGCTGCCGTAACAAAGTCCCCCAAACTGGGTGGCTTACACAATAGAAGTTAATTTTTCTCACAGTTCTGGAGGCCGAGAGTCCAAGATCAAAGTTCTGGCAGGTTTGGGGTCTCTGGGGCGTCTCTCCTTGGCTTACAGATGGCCGCCTCCTTGCCGTGTCCCGAGAGGGTCGTCTCTCTGTGCATGAGCGTCTCTGGTGTGTGTCCCAATCTCCTCTTCTTGTAAGGACTCCACTCAGATGGGATTAGGGGCCCCCCCAATGGCCTTGTTTCACCTTGATGACCTCTTTAAAGACCCTGTCCAAACACGGTCCCGAGGTACTGGGGGTCAGGGCTTCAACATATGCACTTTGGCAGGGGATGCAGTAATAATTCTGCCCAGAACAGTAGCTACAGAGACAAATCCGGAAAGCCTGAGCCCAGGCAGGCAGAGACACACGAGATGCAGAGCAGCCGCAACGCTAAACGCCACTTCTCCTCGGCGGGGGGATTTGTTCTAAGAGACTCTGACGATGCTCTTGCCGGTTCCGTCTGCTCGAGCTCAAGTGGTCTGCGTTTGTGCTCCTTCGTGGTGCACAGGTCTGGTGGTGGAAGGAGCTGGCTGAGAGTGTGGGGGGAAGGCTGTGGGCCCACTGGGAGCCGCCCTCCAGCCCGAGGAGCCATTTTTAAGTCCCCAAAGCCCCCCTCAGATGCCCTGAAGTGAGCCCCTGTGACAAGATGGAGAACCACCCTCTAGACCAGAGCTCAGCAAAAAGGGATGGATACGGTGACAACACAATCGCCGTGGAAAAGTCTGGCAGTTCCCTCAACACGCTGAACACAGAATTACCATCAGATCCAAGAGATCCACGCCAGGTGTTTAACCAAAAGAACGAAAACAGGTGCTCAAACAAATCCTTCTACGTGAGCATTCACAGCAGCACCACTCACAGTAGCCAAAAAAGTGGAAACGACCCAGTCATCCACCAGGAGATGGAAAGACAAACAGAATGCGGCCCGCCCGCACAGCGGAACAGCACTCAGCCACAAAAGGCATGGAGCTCTGACACCTGCTACGACGTGGATCGACCCCCAAAACACGGTGCTGAGGGAGAGACGCCACACACAAAAGCCACACAGTGTGTGATTCCACTGCTACGAAATGTCCAGAACAGGCAATTCCAGAGACAGGACGCAGACTGGTGTGGCCAGGGGCTGCGGGGAAGGGAGAATTAGGAGGTTCCGGACTTGATTTTGGGGTGATGGAAATGTTCTGGAACTGGGGGAGACGGTTGCACGATGTTATGCATATACTAAAAACCACTCAAATTATGATGTTGGATTTTATGTTATGTGACTATTATCACGATTTAAAAAAAAACATTTTAAATGTAAACTTTTGAAAAATGTAAAAATCACCAACCACACAAAGCCAAGGTGGCTTTAGCGCACGGGCCACAATTTGCCCACCCTGCCCTAAACATTCTGGAACAAGCCCAGTCCTGCCTTTCCCTGCCTGCACACCCTCCCTCTCCTGCTGCTGCGTGGCCATGCCCAAGCAGAGTGAGAAACGCCTCCCACGCCATGACAAGCCACCCCGCGTGGCCGACGCCTCCACCTGGATATTTAAAAGAGGCCTCCAATGGCACCTGTCACACAAGGAGCAGCCCCCAACTGCCTCCCAGGCCTCGATCACCTCAGCAGGGGCCACCAGCAGCACCTAGGGAATCAGGCATCCTGGAATCACCCCAGACTCTCAACTTCTCACTCACTCCCGCTGACCCCCGCCCCCCATCACTGACCAGATCACCCAGGACCCCTCCCTGGCCTCCCAGGGGTCTCCCGACACCTCAGGCCATTCCTGGTACAGCAGCAGAGTTGCTTCCACAACCCCCCCCAGCCCCACATCCCCGGCTCTCTCCCCCTACCTCCTCTCCTTCATTTCCCAGCCCCACCCACTGCTCCCACCCCAGGCCCCCACACCCCACCTGGAGTAGCCGAAGCACTCCAGACCCAGCCCCTGCCTAGGGCACCTCTGCACGCCCTTCCCTGGCCGGCTGTGTCCTCTCTCTGCCCCGACGCTGCTGTGGGCCACGGCACTGAAGCCCCTCACACGGTCGGCATCTGCACATCTGTTTCTCATTGGAGTCCCCACTCGGCCGCGCGGGCACCCCAAGAGCTGGTTCTCTGAATAAACCCAGGGCCTACCTTGGAAGAAGGGGTCAGCAATGTTCTGGAAGGTAGATATGGTCAAGACCAAGACAAGACTTCATCTTAAGGACTCAATGATTTTTAACTTCTCTTCCTAGCTATTTTGAAATATATTAATATAACCCAGGGTGGTGTAAGAATGACATGGGCTTGGGAGTGGGGGGCTCTCTGCAGAGGTCACATTATAACTGAGGCCCAAACTACCAGACCCAAAATGATGGTGATCCAGGAGGCTGAGGTCCCAGCAAGAGGACATTCTTCCCTCCAACCTCCCCAGGTCCCTGCTGGCCACACATGCTGTGACGTGTCTGTCTTCCCCTTTCTACTTGCATTCTCAACTAGGGGATTCCACCCCCAGGCACACCTGGCAATACTGGGAGACATTAAAATATTGTCACATCTGGGGGAGGGGTGCTACTGGCATCTGGTGGTAGAGCCAGGGACACTGCTTGACACCCTGCAGCGCACAGGACGGCCCCCACCAGAAAGAACGTCCCAGCCCCCGAATGGCAACAGTGCTGAGGCTGAGACCCTCCGCACCAAAGGATCCACAAGGGCTGGGACTCTCTCATGTACCTTCCTCAGCACCTGACCGCCACTCTTTCTTTGTCTGTAGTTGGTGGGCTTCAGGGTGAAATGAAAAATGGAAAAAAAAATCAAAAAGGCTCTCCTTTAAAAGCGAAGCTAGAAAAACCAATAAAAAGAGAACATCAGCAGGGCATTTGTGTGGGAGGAGCCCTGTAAGGTTTCCAGGCTACCGTGGCCTCTCAGAGGACTCCAGAAAGCCGAAGGGCCATCTAGTGTCTCCTGTGCCTGCCCCGAAGCCTCATGAACAGCAGCCCAGACCGCTGGGAAGCAGGGCCGCAAACCTGGCGGGTCCCGCCATACTGGCTGAAACGGAATGGCCTTGCGGGGGCCCGACGGGAACCAACCCCCCCCCTAGCTGGGGGAGGAGGCCCTAGAAGTGGCTGCTTCCAGGCCGCAGCAAAACTACGAAGCCCTGCTGAGTAGCTAATAAGCGGGAGTTCTTGTCAAGCCTTTCTCCAAGTCGCTGTCACCTACGCCACCTAGGAAGAGGAGACTGCCAGCCGTCCACTGTGCTGGGAACAGCAGCGATGCCGCGGCTGTTTGAAGGAAGCGCCAACTCCAAGTCCGACCACAGTGTGGTTCCTGTCGAGATCCAGCCCTGACAGCCGAGCTACTCCCACGGTCAGGGACGGCTGAGAGGCAATTTCCACACGCAGAGGGCACGATTTATACCTTCCGACTCTGGTGCTTTCTGCGTGAGTGGTGGTAATGACGCCAGCGTCTACACGGCATCTACACGGTGCTGAGACCCTACAAAGCGCTCTCGCAGATGCTGCCGCGCAGATGAGCTTGGCTCCCCGCAGCCACGACTCTTGCAGAGATTGGTCTTGCCGAGGCTTCCTGGTCTGGAGGCGCAGCCCTGCGTCTGGACCCCGGGGCTGCATTTGCAGACGTGAAATGGAACCTCTTCGGAATTCAGCGGCCACAGGCTTCCAAGTTCACTTCTAAAACTGAGACGGCTTTAATGCGGCAACGTGCTGACGGCACAGCTCGCCTTATACAGAGAAAAGCAGCAGCATTTACGCACAAGCTGCCCTCAGGGAGGGACCCGTCACTGCCACGTTACCTTTCGCTGTCCCCTTCCCCGATCCTGGCTCCCTAATTGACCTGACACTCCACAATCTCCCCCGTCAAAGGAGAGACCTACGAAGTGCTTCCAGCCACAGATTTTCACATCCCTGCCCAAACTGTAAAGGTGGGGCTGGAGGAGGTTGAGAGAGCTGGTCCCTTACACCGATGGTTTGTAGCGGGCAATTTTGCCCCCAGGAGACACCTGGCAATGTCTGGAGATGTTTCTGGCTGTCACAATTGGGTGACGGGCGGTGGGGTGGAGGCCAGGGATGCTGTTAAACATCCCATGATGTACCAGGCAGCCCCCAACAGCAAAGAAGTGTGCGCTAAATGGCAGTGGCACTGAGGTGGAGAAAAAGACAATGGTCGTCTTATAAGAGTAAAGCTCAAATAAGCTGTCTTTGTCTCGGAGGCTCTGGTGAGCACAAGCAAGAGACTGCAGAAACAGCCTGGGTGTTAACCTATCGCCCGAGAAAGAAAGAACCAAAGCCACAGCCTCACCCGAGCCAACGGCCCTGTCAACGATTAAACGAAGCACAGAAAATAAACGGTAAAAATGGCCACTCACACACGCATCTCAACCACTTTATTATCTCGCTGGCGGTACTGAGAGCCATCAGATGCAGACTAGCACATGCCCAAGTACGAGAGTAGGCCTGCCTGGTCCGCTCCCCGGGGAAGTCTCAAGCCAAGACCTCAGCAACTGTTGATGTGGTTATTTTGACTTACCATAAAATTCTGTGTCAGGAAGATGCCTCCCTGACATCCACTCTTGATTTAAACCTTCCAAACAGATCAATTGGGGAGGCAGAGGCTGCTTGTGTCGGTGTTTTGATCTACTTTGATTTGTGCTAGAAGCGATTAGCGTGTCTAGGAAAAGAATGGATGGTAAGTGGCTTTCCAGCAACAACACGAGGAGGCTCGTGGCCCGACCTGAGTAGCAGGGTGTGTCGTGTTAAGGCCAAGACCACCGGAACCACTGAGCAACATACCTGGCTCGTCAGAGGCGACTGTATGTTTAACTTGCCATTCTTGGGAATGTCTATTCTGTATCCGAGGGGAAGGAAAGCGTTGAATCCAACAATGAGGTCAGGGTGCTCGTGAAACAGCTGTGAGACGCGTCTGATGACTCCAGGAGTATCGATGCTAGGAGAAAGGGGAACGCGAGTGGGCAAAGGGTCTCAGAGAGCAGATTAAAAACGAAAGCTATTCCCGGCTCCCTTGATACTGCCACATGATGAGCTGTTCAGTTGACAACAAAACAACCTAAATGTGACTCTTGCGGTAGCATCCGCAGACTGTGATCTATTTCCAGAGCGGCTAGGCCTGAGCTCCCTGCGCCCTCCTGAAGAGAACCAGAGAATGTTTACACAGCACAACCCCCTAAAACACTCCAAGCACATGCACACACGCTCAGTTCTGAAAATGTCAGGCGAGCCGAATGCAAGGCCTGGACTCCAAGATGTGGCAGGAGGCCAAAGCCCTCTAAGTGATGTGATAAATTCCCTCGTTTTGTATGAATCAGGGACGACTATGATACAGGTTTTGATCTGAGCAACTGATTGCAAAGCATAAACACCAAAGGCCCTTCAAGTGCAGCAACTGCGTAAGAAGGTGAGCGATGGGGTCTCCCTCCTGGCTGCGGTCATGGCCCAGGCCTTAGTCAGCCCTGCGCCGGCGGAAGGAAATCGGGCCAGCCCCACCACGATCCCTGAGAGGGGGCAGCGTGGCTGGTATGTGACCCGCAAAAATCTAAGAGTCACAGGGTCTGAGTTCTAGTCTCACTTCTGCCACGAAGGCGGGCTTCCTTCTATCTGTAACGCTCCTGATTCCGCGTCTACAAATACAGCTCACGTGTTTTAAACGCTCTCTGTGTGCCAGGTCCCTTACTAAGCGTTTTATGCGCCTTACTTCCAAGCAGGCCTGAGACCAGGGTGAGCCAAGTAAAGCATCTTGGGGACAGGATTTAAGGGAGAGAGGGTGCCAAAAAACTCAGTCATCAAGACAAATAACATCTGAATGCAGTACTCAGAAAAAAAATCAAAATGAGTCCCCCCAAATCTTCCACGAAGAGGACTTATTTAAAAATCAACATTTTAAACCGAGGCAGGATCTGACTCTGCGCGTGCACTCGCCTCCCCCATCGCTGCCCTCCTTCCAGGAATCCCCAGGACAGCTCCACAGCTCAGCAAGGTGGGGACTACCCATTCCCATTTTTTGCTGTTGTTTTCTTAGGAGAAGGAGCTGAGGCTCTGAGACGTTCCGACAACCTGCGCAAGGTCACCCGGCTGGCGGAGGAGGGGACAGCGGGATTGGGGGAGCCCACCCTGCTCGGCCGGTTCCGGCCCAGGAGGGACCCCGGGGAGGGGAGGAGTTCGGCGGGTACCTCTGGCTTTTGAACTCCTTCATGATCTCCAGGAAGCCGTTGTAGGTGGCAGGATCGCTGCCAAAGCGGATCTTCACCTGGTCCAGGTAGGTGAGGGCGTCCTCCACCTGTGGGGGGGGTCCCAGTGGGCCAGGGGTCGCTGGAGGAGGGGACGGGAGGGGCAGCTGGGGTCCCTGGCCGGGAGGGGACGGGCCGGGCCTCCGGGGGGCCGAGGTGAGGGGTGGGGGGTCCGGGGCAACGCAGAGGGGAGGCCGAGGCGGAGGCGGGGCCGGGCGGGGCCCGGGTGAGGGGCGCCCGCCTGCGGGGTCCACAGAACGGGATCCCCGCGGGAGGGCGGAGATGCCACTCACGTGCACCGGAAGCTTCTCGTGGCCCGCGGAGCCCGAGCGACCCCAGCGGGCGCCGCTCAGTCCCCGGCCCGCGGGGCCGCCGCCGCCGCCAGCGTGCGCCATGTTGGAAGTCAGAACTGCGGCCCGCCCCGCCCCCGCCCGAGGGCCGACCACGCACGCGCGTGGCCCGCCCCCGGTGGGTGGGTCCAGGTGACGTCAGAGAACGGGGCGGGGCTCTTTGAGGGACTCCTTAGATCCCCAGTTGGAATCATAACTAGTGATTGATCCAGCAAGCGAAACCTGCCGCCTGCTTGCGTCCGGCCCCTCGAGCTCAGAGTGAGTTTTACGTTTACATGGTTGGGGAAAAAAATCCAAAGGAGAAGAATATTTCGTGACGTGTGAAAATTCTGTGAAGTGCACATTTCAGTGTTTCTAAGTAAAGTTTTATTGGCACACAGACACGCCCATTCGTTTACCCGGCTGCTCTTGCTCTGCGGAGGCAGAGAGAGTCGCTGTGAAAGAGCCAGAGACCAGCAGAGCCTGATGCATTTGCCATCTGGCCTTTTACGGGATAAGTTTATGCATCTCGGCTTTGAGGAGTTAATATCACAATTGGGAGTTTGTGCACACAGCACCCCAATACAGGCCCCCGCGCAGTGATTTTTTGTTAAATGGCCTTGGACTTAGTCCCACTGCTCCTAGCTCTGCTTCCCTAGCTTTGACACCGTTACTTCCCAGCAGGACCAGTTCAGGAGCCTGGTACTTTCCCAGCCCTGGTACTTTCAAGAACTCGTGTCATTCCATCACTGCTTCCAAACCTCCAAGGCCATCCTATTTCTCAGGAGATGAAATCTAAGCACCTACATTGCAGCCCATCAGACTTTGCCCTTCTGAACCTTTTCTTGCAGGATTTTCTACGCAAGCCAACTGCCCTGTATTCATGCCGAACCTCCTGCTCCGTTGCCTCACCAGGCTGGTGGCTTCCTGGCCGCAAGCACGTATGGGAAGAGGTGCAGGAAAGTTGAGAGTAAATTAGCATCGAGGGCATCGTTTACCAGGCACTATGCTAGGCGTTGGGAAGAGAATGGTGACAACTACCACGAACTTGGAACTCAGAACTTCCAGTCTTTCTGGGCATAGACAGATAGGAATCAAGTAATGGTACAAATGTAAAGTTTCAAGTGTAACATACACTTCAAAGGGAAGGTATAAAGGTAACAGTTACTAAATCCCTGTTACTATGGCTGTGTAACAAACCAGCCCAAGATTCAGTAGCTTCAGATGACAGCAACAACATTTATTTCACTCTCCAATCTGCATTTGGGGCAGGCTTGGCAGAAATAGCTTATCCCTGGTGGCTTTGGTGTCAGCTGGGGTGACTCATAAGGCTGGGGGCTGGAATCGTTTGAATGTTTGTTCACACACTTCTGTCATCTGCTCCTGGCTGTAGGCTGAGACCCTTCCTGGAGCTGTTGCTTAGAACATGTACACGTGGCCCCTCGCCACCTGCCTGGCACCCTGGGCTTCCTCACTACACGGCTGCTAGGTTCCAAGAACAACCGTCCTGAGAGTGAGTTAGCCAGGTGAAAATCATATTGCCCTTTCTTTTTCTGTTTGTTTGTTTCTTTATAGAGATGGGGGTCTCATCATCTTGCCCAGGTCAGCCTTGAACTCCTGGACTCAAGCGATCCTCCCACCTCAGCCTCTCAGGGAACTAGGACTACAGACGCACACCACTGTGTCCGCTCCCTATATTATTTTTTCTGATCCAGCCGTGGAAGTAACACAGAATCATTTCCATTGCATTCTGTCCATAAAGGCTGTTACAAGGTCCCTCCCAAATTCAAGAGGAGGGCAACCTGGTGAGTGGCCAGGTTCCGGAATAGCCTATGGGACAGGAAATATGCTGTGCCTATTTTCGGAAAATATCACCTGCCACATAGGGGACTTAACCCAGTCTAGGGGTGACGAAGGAGGCTTCCCAGAGGAGGTGACATTCTAGCTGAGGTCTGAAGTTTGTATGGTGTTCGCCGTAAGAAAATTCTTAAACAGCTGTGACTGTTTACGGTAGGAGGGAGTATGGCACATTTGAAGAACGTAAAGAGAAAAAAAAACAAAACTAGTTTCCCAGACTGCAGAGAGGGAAGGAAAGTAAGAGAGCGCAGGGTAACCGTGAGCAACCAGGAGGGGCAGACTCGCAGCACGGTATGGGACTTAAGGCTTTGGAGCTCAGCATTAGTGCTGGTGGAAACAGCGCCTGGGTTTTGAGGAAAGGAGCCGCACAATCAGGTTTGCATTTGAAAGTGATCACTCCGGCTGCTCTGCAGGGAAGCGATGGGAGGGGACCCAGGGAAGGTGCAGGGAGGCGGTTTCATCATTTAGGCAAAGGACGAGGGAGGCTTAGACCAGGATGGGAGAGGCAGTGGAAGGGAGAGATATTTAGAAGGTAAAACATGGAGGATTCATGGCTCCCAGCCCAGAAAGGGATATTCCTGTACGGACAGCAGCGAAGGCAACCTGAACTCTTGGTGGCCACCAGACATCTGGACAGCCCAATTCACACCGAAGTCCCCCGTTAGTCACTGTCCTTGAGGGCCAACAGGATTGTCGCGCAATCCCCGCTCCCTCCACGGAGTGTGGATGCTATTCAGATCTGAAGGATCACTTTCAGTTGTTTCTCAAATACTCAGATAAAGCCTTCACTCCTTTGGGGAACAGCCAACCTGGGACATGTGTGTGGACGTGTGAGCATCTATGTACATGTGTGTGCGTGCACATGTGTACATGTTCATTATGTGGAAAATAATACACATACATTTTAAAATTCTTTATTTGTTTTTTGTTTGTTTTGTTTTGTTTTTTTTTAGAGACAGGGTCTCACTTTGTTGCGAAGGCTGGAAATTCTTATTTTTATCAAACATAAAAATTTGCTATATTATATTTTTTTCTTTGCTATTCTCACCTACACAGATTAAATTGGAAAGAGTTGACAATTTAGATAGACCAGTTTGGAATGCAGATTTCTTTACCATTTGTCAAATGGAATGGCTTTAAGGCAAGGTTCTTAGGTAGGTCTCTCATGGGATAGTATTTTGCCAAGGTTAAAAAGCCAGGCGGGTGCAGTGGCTCACGCCTGTAATCCTAGCACTCTGGGAGGCCGAGGCAGGAGTTCAGGAACTCCTGATTGAGGTGAGGACTTCGAAACCAGCCTGAGCAAGAGCGAGACCCTGTCTATTCTAAAAAATAGAAAAAATTAGCCAGGCGTGGTGGCTTGCACCTGTAGTCCCAGCTACTCGGGAGGCTGAGGCAGGAAGATCGCCTGAGCCCAGGAGTTTGAGGTTGCAGTGAGCTATGATGATGCCACTGTACTCTAGCTCAGGTGACAGAGCAAGACTCTGTCTCAAAAAAAAAAAAAAAAAAAAAAAGACAAAATCAGAAGATCCTATTTTGGATTACTCTCGTCTTCCCAGTGGCAAACTTTACTACCCAAATGTCTGAAGCCCAGAATTGCGTGTTATGGTGGCAAAATTCTAAGGTGGCTCCCAAGATGCCCACTCCCCAGTACTCATGCCTCTGATGCCCTGCCCTGGGGTTGTGAACGGGACCTGGGCCTATGACGGAAGTCACCCTGTGATTAGGCTACCCTAGCTGGCAAAGGGGAGGGGATTTTGCAGGTGTATTTAAGATGCCAAATGAGTTGGTGTTGAGGTAATCAGAGGGGAGATTACTCTGGGTGAGGCTGACTTAATCAGGAACATCATTTAAAAGATAATTTAAGTCAGGTACTGGTATCTGTAGTCCCAGCTACTCAGGAGGCTGAGATGCGAGGATCACTTGAGGCCAGAAGTTCAAGACCAGCTTAGGCAATATAGCGAGACCCTGTCTCTAAAAAACAACAACAACAACAACAACACTCTGAGGTCAGCAACTGGAAGTGGCAGAGAAATGCAATCCTCCTAGCCTTAGAAGAGGAACCAGCTGTTTTCAAAAACTGCCCACGGAGAGGCAGCCGAGGTCCACACTCCTCCTACTTGGAGGAACTCAACTCTGCCAACAGTCTGAAGGAGCCTGTATGAAGTCTCTGAGTGTCTCCACGAGAACCCGATCCAGCTGACACCTTGTGAGGCCCCGAACAAAGAATGGAGTTCCACCATGCTCGGACTCCTGATCCACAGAAATTATAAGATAATAAGCGCTTGTTATTTTAAGCTGCTAAATTTGTGTTAATTTGTTTTGCAGCAATAGAGAATGAATACAGCTATGACGTATCCTTGTCAAAAATGTCTACCCTGTGATAAGGACGTGTCAATGTGGGATCATCCATCGTGACAGCTGTACCACTCTGGTGAGGAATGTTGATGATGGGGGAGGATGCGCATTTGTGGCGGCCGGGAGCGTATGGCAAACTTCTATACCTTCCCCTCAATTTTGCTATAAACCTAAAATTGCTCAAAACATAAAATAAAATTTAAGCCGGGTGTGGTAGCATGCACCTGTAACCCCAGCTACTTGAAACACTAAGGTGGGAGGGTCACGTAAGCCCAGGAGTTCAAGGCCAGCCTGAGCAACATAGCAAGACCCTATGTCTTAAAAAAAAAAACAAAACTAAAATCTATTAAAAAAAAGTTTACCCTAAATCTAATCAAGTCTTAAGGCTTGGCACAATTTTTTGGTAAAGGGACAGATTGTAAATATCTGTGGCTTTGGGGCCATACGTTCTTTGTCACAATGACTCAACCCCGCTGTTGCAGCATGATGCAGTTGCAGGTAATACCTAAATAAACAAGCATGGTTGTGTTCCAGTAAAACTTTATTTACAAAAATAGGCCAGACATGGTAGCACATGTCTATAATCCCAGCACTTTAGGAGGCCAAGGGGGGAAGGATCCCTTGAGGCCAGGAGTTTAAGACCAGCCTGGGCAACATAGCAAGACTCCCTGTCTCTAAAAACATTTTTTAAATTAGCCAGGTGTGGTAGCCTGCACCTGTAGTCCCAGCTACTCAGGAAGCCGAGGCAGGAGGATCACTTGAGCCCAGGAGTTCGAGCAGTGAGCAATGATTGTGCCACTGCACTCCAGCCTAGGTGACAACATGACCTGTCTCCAAAAAAAAAAAAAAAGGTGGCAGAACTGCAGGCTGTAGATTGTCGACCCCTCGACCCCTGTTCTAGAATATGTGAGGAGGGTGAGGCAAGTTCCCAAAAGTGCAACTTTATATAAAATGTTGATATTTTCTTCATCATTCATTTTTAAATTCATCTGATTTTTTAAAAACTGATAATAAATAGTAAATGTTCATTCATTAGCCTTATATTGCAACTTTGCTGTAGGTTTGAACATTTTCACAAAGGAAAAACTTGAGATAAGGAGATAAATACAAAGTCTCTAGAATCATTTTTCTTTTTTTAGAGATAGGGTCTCGCTATATTGTCCAGGCTGGTCTCAAACTTCTGGCCTCAAACAATCCTCCCACCTCAGCCTCCCAAGCAGTCCCAAGGGCCTACAGATTCGCGTCACCATGCCCAGCCAAAGTCTCTAGGATTTAACATAAATCCATTCTTGTTGGAACTAGATGGGCTGTGTATTTCAATTGCCTTGGGATAGTTCAGTTTATTTCTGTTGTCCAGGAGTAATTGTTCAAAGTGTTCCAGTTTGGATGACACGTTTTGTGGTTATGTTTAGCGACAAGAGTACAAGGTGGGGATTGAAATAACCACGTGCTCATCCTGGCTGTGCCGTGGCTGGGAGACCTCAGGCTAACCAATGCTCTTAAAGCACAGTGGTTGTCAAACATTCAGAGCAAGCAAACTCTTTCTCAAACGAAAACTCACTGCAAAACCCCCAACGTAAGAAATAATTTGGAGTAGCATTTTATTAGTAAAAATTTCTTTCCGATGTTCAAATTAGGATGTACATACCAAGTAACTGATTCTCAGTGAGGCTGTCGAGATGGACACAGAAATTTTAAACCGGAAATTGCAGATGAAATGTTCCTTTGTCTCTCAGCATCCACTTTGTTTCTGCTTTGGGTAAATCTCTGACTCACCGAGAAGTTGGGGAAAAGAATAGCTTTTTACCTTTTCTTTCTTTCTTTTTCTTTTTTTTTAGAGACAGGGTCTTGCTACGTCCCTGAGGCTGGAGTACAGTGGCACCATCATAGCTCACTGTAAATCGAACTCCTGGGCTCAAACGATCCTCCTACCTCGGCCTCCCAAGTAGCTGGGGCTACAGGCATGTGCCACCATGCGACACTAAGAGACAGGAGGATCTTGCTATGCAGGCTGGTCTTGAACTCCTGACCTCAAGCAATCCTCCCCGATCAGCCTTCTGGAGTGTTGGGATTATAGGTGTGAGCCACTGCACCCAGCCAAGTACATATTTTATTCAAGGGCTCTGTTCACAACCTAAGCGGCCTCTTAAATGAAGATGGCAGGAGAACCCTAAATGAGTCATTTCCAACTACTTAAAACCAGCTTCCCAATGTCCCTGAGCATGCACTTTAAAATTACAATTTAAAATATTTTTTAATGGAATTTAATGCTCATGTTTGCAGAACGGCCAAAGCCTGCCTTGGAACCCTGATTTGGGAAACAAATGAATGAGCTAGTCAGTAGGGTCTCATTGAGCTCAAAAGCCTCTAAGGTTGCTTTTCCTGAAACTCTGTCTGGAATTCAACAAAGGGGAGAAGGAACAGCACCTCGAAGGTTTGGACTCTCCTATCATTATAGCAAAAGCCCTGGAAGCAAGCGGGAATTTTAGAAAGCAGTGGGCAAAGAAAAAAGATCCATTTACGTGGAATGAAAACAGTTCGACTGTTGAACTTGCACAAGGCAGATGGTCCAAAAGCGAAGCAGAGATATGTCAGCTGCTCTTTCTGTCGACTTCCAAGAGCCTCCAGTTTTTAAGGTTGAAAAATCATCTTCGTCCTGAAAGTTTGGAAGTCCGGGAAGAGGGATAGGAAAACTATATAACATGGCTATTGTTTTAATGCCAGCTTGAATCATGAAGTCAGCTCCTCAACCAAAGACACCCAGGCCAAATACACCTATATGGACATAAATTTGAGCCAGCTGCCCACTTTAAAACATGGGAATGTTTTTGCATAAAAGTCTGCATTTCTGGCTTTGCTTATGACAACAGGAAGATCTGACATTGGGCTTGTTTTGTCATGTTGATTCTGGGCTACTGTCAGGGTGCCTGTGCCCACCCGAGACACAACCTGTGCCCTCCATGTGTCCAGAGCCTCCATCCCTTCCTGCTGCTCACTGAGGTGCATGGAAATCATCTCGATGATTCACTAGCCTCTGGGAGCATTTGGGGCTGCCACCTGTGGAATAGATGGTCGTGCTTCCGAGACTAAAATTAGAATAAGGTGGTCCAACAAGGATTGGGACAAAAGGGTCCTGGCTCTTAGAGCTCTTGCACCTTGAGCCTGTGACCTGGAGCAAATCCCAGGTAACTCTGCAAGGCTCTGTTTCATCATCTGTAAAATGGATGCAGAAACTCCTGCCCTCCCTAAAGCATGGGCTGTGATGACGATCAGGTGACAGCGCCAGGTGCTTTATAGACTGAGCCTCATCAGTGGTTTGGTCTGTCTCACACTCATCCATCCCCCCTTTACCTGGTACCGGCGCCCCACTTTGCCTCCCGGGAATACTGTCTTCCATTCTCAGTCTACATGTCATCTCCAACCTCAGCCCCAGTGGTGGACATTGGGTCCGTCCAGCCAAGCAGAGTGCTACATTGTCCCAGAGATAATCACTGGTTCAGAGTAGGAGCCAGCTGGGGCCAGTAGAGTTGAGGCCAGGGCTTTGGTTCAAACTGTGGGAAAGGGAAGCCCTCTTGTCTGCTGGACTTGGAGGAAGCAGCATGTTGACCATCATGTTGCTAACCTGGGGGGGAAGATCTGAGACTAAAACCAACAATGAGGAAAGAATAGAAAGACGGGAAGAGATGATGTCTGAGTCAAATAATCTGAGGTTTGGGGTCCAGGTATACACCAGCAAATACATTCTCTTTCCTTCAGCCGTATTAAATGAGACTAACTCATTGGAGCTCCGTTCCCCCACAGGGGGCTTCTACACAATCAGGCAGACTTGTGAGCGTTTGTTTGATTTGGATTCATTTTCCTGGGTACTTTCTGATCCCAAGTCCTGGGGTGCTCCTGCGGCTGCAGCCAGCTCTTCTCTCTGCCTGGATTTGACCATCCACACTGCCTTCTTGAAGTTCTTGAGAGGGTCTTGCTGCGAGGCTCTTGACGAAGGGCACTGGAAACGCTCTCGGATGAGATAACCATGTCTGGTGGGGGCAATGAAGCCATCGGAGGTTGGAATGATTCTGTTTACCACAGCATGGACAAACTGGACAGCCAGCAGGGTGCCTGTGAGGATGAAGAGCAGGGCACAAAAGAGAAAAGTGGGGTACATAGGTCCAATCCTACACATTCTAGAGTTGGCTGCATGGGGTCAAATTTTTGCTCTAACCCTGACTAACTTAGGCATGACATTAGAGAGACTCTTAGAGTCCTTCTTGCTTTATCTGCAAAATGAGAATGATAACAGAACCTACATGCCCAGGGGAATTTTGAAGATTTAAAGACATCATACTTTGAAGGTGCTAAGTATAAGATTTTGACCCACATGAGCTCAGTAAATATTATTGTTGAAGGGAGAAGAAAGGTTGTGAACCTGCCCAGGACGAGCTTTTAAGGCCACAATCTTCAGACCTCACCTACTGAACCATCTGTGACTTTTTTACCAGATAGCTTTACTATAATGCATTAGACTACAATGTATTCAACCACAATGTTTTAGATTAATGTAATAGATTATAATGTATCCGATTACAACGGATTAGGCTCTACCTAATATTCTCTTAGCTGCTAACTTGCTTTGTGACCTTGAGTAAGTCCACTTCTCCATTTGTCAAAAGAAAATAGCAATGATATTTATCCCCCACCAGGGTTATCAGGGTTCAGAGAGATAATACATGATTAGAGTCTTCTCTATAGGAGACAGTGCAAGAAAATGACAAAGGTGAGCACTGGAATCAGGCAGATGAGCTTCAAACCTCAGCCTATGAGTTACTCACTGTGTGACCTTGGGCAAGTCACACAGCCTCTCAGAGCCTCAAATTTTGCTCTGTAAAATGGGGGTGACTGTTGAATTAAATGATTCAGGGATTATACCCAGTATACGATATAACTCTTGCTATATGACCTTGGCATAATATTGAACAGACCAAGCAACAAGGGGGTTTTCAAAGTGGTTGGTCTTAAAACAGGCTGCCCCTAACATTTATAGAGCCTGGGGCAAGAGAATAAATTGAGATCTACATCCTATAAGATAAAATGTGGAAATGCTGCAGATCTAGTGAATAAACTGTTAAGTAAAATACTCTTTATCCTCCTACATTGATGAAGGTATCTTCGCAACAACCTGAAAGGCTGGGATTGGACTGAGAATTCTTGGGCTCTTAAGAGTTTAGTGCTGGAATGTAGCAATGTGGGAGAGCCGGTGCCTGCTGTTTGTGACTCGGCCCCCTTCTCTTCCCATTTTTCCCAGTTTTATCCCACACTGTAGGGCCCTCACATATATAGATATGAACCCTCCACTCCAGCTCAGACATCTGAACTCTACCCACACCACCCCATGGCTACCTCCCGAGCCTAGGGGTGCACACACCGGGGACACTGTCTACCCTCAGAAGGATGACCCTACGGAAGAAGCCTGTGTGTGCCCTAAAGAGGGCCCGAGGCCATGGGAGGAGGGTGTTCTGGAGTTCCACAGCATCGGCATAGAAGAGAGGTTGTGGGCCCATCCCCTTGGCTTGGAGACACCTCCCCAAGCTGAGGAACCCAGCTAGATGAAGACAGAACGGGGCACTCGAATACCCCGACTGAGGACAGAGCCCTCTCTCTTCAGATCGAAGCTCAGTCCTGCCCTAAAAGCAAAACAACTCACCATCCGACACACTCCAGACAGTGATGGAGCGATCCTTTAAGCCTGCAAACACGTACTTGTCATCCTTGGAGAAGCAAGCGCATTGGACCCCTCTGCAGTAAGAGCTCTGTTGAAAATAGACAGTGTGATCCTTACTCCAGACTGAAACACCCAGGAGATCAACTCCAAGGAGCCAGGAATTTTTTTTTTTTTTTGAGACAGAGTCTCACTGTTGCCCCTGGCAGAGTGCAGTGGTGTCATGGTAGCTCACTGCGACCTCAAACTCCTGGGTTCAAACAATCCTCCTGCCTCAGCCTCCCAAGTAGCTGGGACTACAGACACACACCATCATGCCCAGCTAATTTTTCTGTTTTTTCGTAGAGACAGGGTCTCACTCTTGCTCAGGCTGGTCTCAAACTCCTGACCTCAAATGATCCTCCTGCCTTGGCCTCCCAGCGTGCTAGGATTGCAGACATGAGCCACCGTGCCTGGCCAGGAGCCAGCCTTTGAAGCGCCCCACAGGGGAAGGATCAAGTGAAAATCTGGAGAGATGGGTAGCACAGTGTTCCCAGGAGCAAGGCACACCCCCATGGAGATTGGATTGAATGGTTCGGAGACAGTTTGCACTGGAGAGTGGGAATTATAGGATTCGACTTCTTAAATGACCTTGGTTATACAAACATTAGCTACGATTGCATTTAATTAAAAGCTATGTGTTAAAATAAATAAATAAATAAGAGCTATGTGCTAAATGCAGTGTGGCATCCCAAATTAGATCCTAGAACAGAAGAAGGCAATGAGTTGAAAAACTGGTAAGATTCCAAATAAAGTCTGTGGTTTAGTTGATAGTATTGTTCCCACATTAATTTCTCAGCTTTAACAACAACACTACAGTTACATAAGATGCTAACATTAGGGAAGGTGGGTGAAGAAGGTACTTTGTATTATTTTTGCCACTTTTCTGTAAACTTAAAATTATTCTAAAATTAAGCTGATTTAAAAACAAAGCTGTGTGTATTTAACTGTTGTGTTGAAATTTCCTATCTCAACAAGGCAAAATACTTACATCCCAGACTTGGCAATGGCTTCATAAAAACAAATAAGTCAGGTGGAACAAATATCTTTTAAGATGAAACTATCAATATGTGTTCTCTCTCTCTCTATCTCTTTTTTAAGAGACAGGGTCATACTCTGTGGGTCAGGCTGGAGTGCAGTGGCTCATAGCTCACTGAGTAGCTAGGACTATAGATGCATGCCACCACACCTGGCTACTTTTTTTTTTTAATTTTATAGAGAGGGGGTCTTGCTACATTGCCCAGGCTGATCTCAAATTCTTGGCCTCAAGCAATTCTCCTGCCTTGGCCTCCCAAGTAGCTGGGATTACAGACATGAGCCACCACACCCCGCCATTCCATTCTCTTTGTTACAGTATCATCTCCCTATGTTTATTAACAATTTTTTCATATTGCAACGTAACATATGACCTCAGTTCTCCATCTGAAAAACTGGAACAATAACACCGACCCTACAAGACTGCCATAAGGATTAAATTATGTAATGATAGTATGACATATATTATATTGCATTAACATATAAATATATAACATGTGATATACTCTTAAGAATAATATTGATACAGAAAATGATAATAGCGCCTTGTAATAGGACCCTAAGACACTTTGCCAGTTTCCCTCCTCAGAGCCTTTCCAGCTGCTGTTCCTTCTGCCCAGAATGCTGTTCCGCTACACTTGCACGGCTTTCTTACACAGCAGCCCTTGTCTCTATCCACCCACTTTACTTTGCTGTATTTTCCTTCAAATCCCTTATTACTCTCTAACCCATCAAGTATTTGTTGCTTTGTTTTTATTCCACCAACATTTATTGAGCACCGAGGAAATGTCAGGAGCTCTCTTTGGGACAGAGGACACCTCAGTGAGCAGAACACAGAAAACCCTAGTGGGTCTCTCCCACGAGAAAGTGGCTGCAAGACTTGGGACAGTGTCTCCCTTGGTCACAGCTGCCTCCTTGGTGCCAGGAAGGGGCCAGGCAGAGGTGGTGCAGTAAATACCAGTGGAATGAAAGGACAGCAGAGAACCAGGGTGAGAAGGGTGGGTCAGCGCTATTTTGTTCTTCGTGGATTTTTGGCATTGCTTTTGGGTTTTTTAAAAAAATATCGCATCAAGGCTGAGTGAGGTGGGGGGCCATGCACCGTGAAGCTCATCTCAAATTTCCACTTGCTCGCCTGCAGGTCCCAGAGTCCCAGCACTTTGGGAGGCTGAGGGAGGAAGATCGCTTGAGGCCAGGAGTTTGAGACCAGCCTGGGCAAACACAGCGAAATCCCATCTCTACAAAAAAATTTTAAAAACTGGGGGGAAGGGGTCGCCAAGGGCAACACAACCTAAACATTTGTACCCCCACAATATGCAGAAATAAAAAAAAAAAACTAGCCAGCATGGTGGCATGTGCCTGTAGTCCCAGCTACTCAGAGGCTGAGGCAGGAGGATCGCTTGAGGCCAGGAATTCAAGGCTGCAGTGAACTATGATGACGCCACTGCACTCCAGCCTGGGTGACAGAGTGAGACCCTGTCTCTAAACTAACTAAACAAATAAATATTGCATTAAAATATTATTTATCTGCATTGCTGAGTTTTTTGGTACCTCCTTAAACTTTGGTCCCAAGGCAGGTGCCTCACTTTCCTCACCCTCGTTCCACCCTGGTCCCCCCGCCCCGGCTGTGCACTTAATAAACGATGGCTGTTTATTGGTTTTCCAAAGCCAGGATCTAGCGGACCGGGCTGTGGCGGGCCACGCACCGTGTAGCTCATCTGGAATTTCCACTTGCAGCCCTGCAGGTCCCAGAGACACAGCAAGTCTTCCTCGGACCCACTGACCGCCAGCCGCTCCTCATGGCTGACCTCCACGCAGGAGACTCGGCTCCCGTGCGCCTCCAAGGGGAACACTTTGGAATTTGCACACTCATAGAGGAAGAGGTCGCCGTTCATCATGCCGTAGACCACGCGGTAGTCACGCAGCACGGCCACGCTGGATATGGTCTCGGGCAGCTGGGTGTAAAAGGTGTATGTTGGCCTGTCGATGACCGGACAGGGGTCCCCGGGGCTGATGTCCAGGACCAGGACGATGTTGTCATAGGCAATGGCCAAACGGTCCTCACCCTTGCTCAAGGACATGCAGTTGATGGCTTTCCGGGCTGGAGGGGGGATGCACATCACATCCTGCCGGGAATTCAGGGGAAACACCAGGACGGTCCCCGAAACAAGGCCAGTAAAAAGGAGCTTGGAGTGCTCAGCAACCTCCAGACACCTGATCTCATTGGAAGTGTCCAGGACGTCTTGTTCCTCACCTGCCAGGGGAGAAGACCACAGTGAGAACTGATCATAGAGGTTCCCTGGTTTGCCTGTTTTTTTACATTTATTTTTATTTTGTTTTATTTTTTAGAGACAGGGTCTTGCTCTGTTGCCAAGGCTGGAGTGCAGTGGTGTCATCATAGCTCACTGCAGCCTTGAATTCCTGGCCTCAAGCGATCCTCCTGCCTCGGCCTCCTGAGTAGCTGGGACTACAGGCACACACTTCCATGCCTGGCTAAATTTTTCTATTTTTAGTAGACACGGAGTCTTGCTCTTGCGCAGTCTGGTCTCAAACTCCTGACCTCAAACAATCCTCCTGCCTCGGCCTCCCAGTGTGCTAGGATTATAGGTAGGCCATAAGCCACCCTGCCATGCCAATCTGAGCTATTTAAAATGTAAAACATCATCTCAGGCCCCTGCTTAACCCTCAGCAATGCAGGGTGCTGGGGAGTGGGGAGTGAATCCTGGCTTCCACGACCCTCGGGACATAATACAAACTCCTTTCTACTGTCCTCAAGGCTTTACGTGACCTCTCAGATCTCATCCTAAACTTTTCCTTTACAAACGTCTTCTGCAAAGGGCTAGGAAATAAATATTTTTGGCTCATGAGCCCTATGCACTCAGTTACAATCTTTCCACCTGCAGGCAGACACAGATAGCATGTAAACAAATGCCTGCTTCCGGCTTTGGCCCTCGGGCTGCAGCTTGCAGACTCCCACCTCATTGGCCACCAGTCTCCACTGCTTTGCGTCCTACTCTGCTCCCCAGCTAGCAGACAAGCGCCTTGAGAATAGTAACCTTGTCTGACTTGCGCAATGCCAACCCCTCAGAGCCTAGGCTAGTGGGTTGACACTCAAAGCATATCTGTCTGGGCCGGGCGCGGTGGCTCACGCCTATAATCCCAGCACTTTGGGAGGCCAGGGCAGGAGGATTGCTTCAGTCCAGGAATTCAAGACCAGCCTGGGCAATAATGAGACTCCTTCTCTACAAAAAAAAAAAAAAAAAACTAAAAAAATTAGCCCAGCATGGTGGTGCACACCTGTAGTTCCAGCTACTCTGGAGGCTAAGGCTGGAGGATCACTTGAGCCCAGGAGTTGGAGGCTGCAGTGAGCTATGATGACGCCACTGCACTCCAGCCTGGGCAACAGAGTCTGACCCTGTCTCAAAAAAAAAAAAAAAAGAGGCCTTAGGGACTCCTTTGTCACCTTCTACCACATGAGGACAGAGCAACAGATGGCCGTCCATGAATCGGGAAGCAGGCCCTCACCCGATGCCAGATCTGTCCGCACCTTGATCTTGGACTTCCCAGCCTCCACAACCATGAGAAATGAATTTCTGTTCTTCATAAGCCAGCTATGCTGTTCCATTGTAGCAGCCTGGACGGACCCGGGCAGTGTTGCCATTCGCCTGCCAGGGCTCCCACGGGATTCCAGCCAAGCTCGCATCCTCGCTCTGCGCCCCCCGCCCCAGCCTCCTTCCCTCACTCCCTTTCAGCCCCCCTCCATGCATCACTTGTGCAAATATCCCCGTCACAGGCCCGGCTTCTAGGGAACAGGAACTAGAACCGGGATTGGGCAGCCAGATTGCCAGTTCCTTTCTGGGGGAAATGTGTAAACTCAAGTCCTGCTCTCAATCGGCGACTTTCAACCTGCCTAGAGTGACGGGGGTGTTATGGATTGAACCTTCGTGGCCCCCATCCCAAATTTCTAGGTTGAAATCCACCCCCAATGGGCTAGCATCAGGAGATGAGGCCTGTCTTAGTGCGTTTGTGCTGCTGTAAAAGAGTGCCTGAGGCTGGGTAATCTATAAAGAAAGGATGGTTTATTTGGCTCACGGATCTGCGGGCGCCGGTGTCTGCTTCTGGCGGAGGCCCTGGGAAGCTTCCACTCGTGGTGGAAGGTGAAGAGAAGCCGGCGTGTGCAGAGATCGCACGCGAGAGGGGAGGGGAGGGGGGAGGGGGGAGAGAGAGACGGGGGAGGGGCCAGGCTCTTTTAGCAACCGCCTGTCACGGGAACTAACAGAGCAAGAACTTGATCACCCCCGACCCACGGAGGGCATTCATCTATTCCTCAGGGATCCCCCCATGACTCAAACACCTCCCACCAGGCCCCATCTCCAACATTGGGGGTCAAATTTCAACATGAGGTTTGGGGGAAAAACATTCAAACTATAGCAGGGACTTTGGGAAGTGATTAGGCTGAGGGGTGGGGCCCTCACGCATGGGATTAGTGCCCTTCTAAGAAGATGCCCAAGAGCTTGCTTGCTCTCTCTCTCTCTCTGCAGATGCAATGTGAAGACGGCCACCTGTGAACGCGGCGACGGGCCCTCACCAGACAGCAGACCTGCCAGCACCTCCATCCGTAACTTCCCAGCAGCCTCCAGAGCTGTGAGCAATGAAGGTTCACTGCTTAAGCCACCCGGTCTACGGCGCTTCGCTGCAGCAGCCTAAACCCACTGAGACAGTCGGCTTCAATTCTGACCCGCACACACGACTTATATCTCACAAACCTTCTGCCAAGTCCCAAATGGTGACTTTGCTTTTGTCCCCAATTTTGGGGAAGTAGACGTAGCTTCCGTCGTGGGACGCCGCGGTGAAGCCAGTGCGGTCCAGAAAGGGGGCAGATTCCCGGGGTTTCCGAGCATCGGCAAGATCCCAGACTTTGAAAGATGAGGACTGCCAGGAAGCAGATGCCACCAGAGCCCCAGCCCGGGCCAGCAGGCTCACGGGGGCCCCGACGCCTTCGAGGACGTGCAGCAGGGTGCCCTGTTCCGACAGACTCCACACCTGAGGACAGAGAACAGGAGGGCAGATGCGACGTCTTCCTGACACAACCGCAGCTTGGAAATGGGCTTTATGAAGCCCATTTAGCCACTCACGATGAATTTTTAGGCTGTGGCTCAAGGGACGTCACATCTCCCCACCGCCTAAAAATTCCTCACGCCTCACTGGTCCGCTACAGTAGCGGTTCCCAAAGCATGTCCCGGGGAACCCCTGGAGGGTACCCCTGGACGCTTTTAGGGAGTCTGCAACATCAAAACTATGTTCAGAATAATTCTTTTTTTTCTTTTTTTGTTCATAATGATTCTAAGATAGTCTTTGCCTTTTTCACTCTCTTCCTCTAAGTAAGTGGTAGAGTTTTCAGAAGCTACATGACATGATATCACACCAAATATGAGAATGCAGAATCAAACATGAGAGTCTGTCTTCTAACAAGCCAAACATTAAAGAGATTTGCAGAAATGTAAAACATTACCACTCTTCACATGAATTTTTCGTTTGGTTTTAAGAAACGTAGGGCTTTTTTTTTTAAATAAAAGTATGTTATTATGTGAATATCATGTTAATGAATTAATGTATACTTATGTATCCATTAATTCATTATGAATATTTATGTGTAATGAAATATTCTTTTTCATTTTTAACATGGTAAATATTACTAGACACAAAATGCAATGAGGGATCCTGGATTAGATCCTGGAGGACACTATGCCAAGTGGAATACGCCAGGCACCGAGAGACAGACACTGCGTGATCTCATTTATATGTGGAATCCAAAAAGTAGGACTCACAGAAGCAGAGAGTGGAACGGTGGGTACCAGAGGCGGGGGTGACCTGATCACTCAAGGTCAGGAATTTGAGACCAGCCTGAGCAAGAGTGAGACCCCGTCTCTACTAAAAATAGAAAGAAATTAGCTGGACAGCTAAAAATATATATAGAAAAAATTAGCTGGGCATGGTGGCCCATGTCTGTAGTCCCAGCTACTCTGGAGGCTGAGGCAGGAGGATCGCTTGAGCCCAGGAGTTTGAGGTTGCTGTGAGCTAGGCTGACGCCACGGCACTCACTCTAGCCCGGGCAACAAAGTGAGACTCTGTCTCAAAAAAAAAAAAAAAATCATGTGGTACACCGTAAATATATACTTTTATTTATTTATTTTTTTGAGACAGCCTCACTCTGTCGCCCCAGGTAACTCACTGCATCATAGCTCACTGCAACCTCCAACTCCTGGGCTCAAGCGATCCTCCTGCCTCGGCCTCCCGGAGTGCTGGGATTACAGGTGTGAGCCGCTGCACCCAGCCGAATATACATAATTTTTGTCAATTTCTTTAAAAGCTGGGAAGACATAGCTCATAAGAAGGAGAAAGACAGGAAGAACTTAAAGAGCTCCCGAGACCAACACGTCACCACGGGCCTCACTCCCCAGCTCCGACAGCTTTGAACTGATCGAGAATTTTCTTCCCCCACTCTGCTCTGAAGGCCAAGACCTTCCCGGCGTTTCAGACTCCGTTGGGAACGCCATCTCCCGCTTTGAGCACTGCAGAGTAACTCCCACCCAGGTCTGCCATCGGTGCGCAGACGCCTTGTGTCCTCTCAATGAGCTGCTATGTTTTACCTGCACTCACTTTTGTGGGTTTCTGTATTTGCAGCCAAAAAAAAATGCCTAAAGATTCACCCTTTCTGTTCCAGAGGCGAAGGTGAGGATGAGGGTTCCTGGATCTCCCACCTGAATGAGCGCGTCGAGGGACCCAGTGACGATAAGCTTGTTCTTAGGACCGAAAACGGCTGTCTGGACCGTGGCCTCGTGTTGCAGATCGCTGGCCGTGAACCGCCGAAAGCCCTGCGGGTCGGCCGAGAACGTCCGCACGCATCTCCCGAAGCCTGAAACGGCAGGGGCTGGGCTTAGTCCTCCTGTGCCTGGAGGAGCCTGAGGGTGACGCGGTCCATCACCAGGGATGTTCTGGGCACCTGCTGGGAGCCAGGAAGGTGGGCACGATCCCTGGGGAGGCAGTGCCCCCTGCCGACCTGCTGGTCTCAGACTTTGGGCCTCTGGGACTATGAGACCATCAATCCCCGTTGTCTGAAGCCCCCCAAGTTTGCGGGCCAGTTTGTTACAACAGCCCCAGGACATTTGAGCCTGGTTAGTGGGATGAGGAAGTGGCAGCCACTGGAAAGGTGGGAACAGCAAGAGACCCCCAGGAGGTAGGAACGTCCTGAGGGTGTTTGAGGAACTGCAGAGACTGGCGTGGCTGCCAGGAGTGAAGGACGAGAAAGGGGGGCTCGATTTAACAAATAAACAAACAAATACCAGGACACCAGTGAAATGTGAATTTCAGATAGACAATGAGGTTGGTTGGTTTGTTTTCCACTAGTATAAGTCCATCCCAAATGATTGCACGGGATATACTTATCCTAAAAAGTTAATTTGTCATCTATCTGAAATTCACATTTCACTGAGGGTCTTGTATTTTTTCTGGCAGCCCTAACCCAGGGACTTGCTCAGTAGCATTCCAAAATACGATCTGAGCGATGTTTTGTGGCGAGGACACCCAGCAGGGCAGGGAGGTGCAGAAAGGACAGATTTATGCAAAGTCACTGAGGTCCCATAAAGGACATAAATGGGCTGGGCACGGTGGCTCATGCTTATAATCCCAGCAAGCATGGGAGGTCGAGGCGGGAGAATCACTTGAGATCAGGAGTTCGAGACCAGCCTGAGCAACACAGTGAGACCCCGTCTCTACTAAAAATAGAAACATCAGCTGGGCATGGTGGCGTGTGCCTGTAGTCCCAGCTACTCAGGAGGCCGAGGCAGGAGGATTGCTTGAGCCCAGGAGTTAGAGGCTGCAGTGAGCTACGATCGTGCCACTGAATCCCGTGTCCAGGCAACAGAGCAAGACCCTGTCTCCAGGAAAAAAATGAAAAAGAGTTTTGTCCCCTGGGCCACCAGTCGAGTTGCCCCCTTTCCATTGAACCAATAGCTCAGGGACTGCGTGCGCTGGTGACCGTGGACCTATTCAAGGGGGCGTCCTGCCCTGTCACAGGAACTGTTTGCTTGTAAGATAGGCGAGACATCAATTCTTCCGGATATTCAGAAACAACATATTGGTGAATAAACAGATGTTCTGATGCAGGGCAGCATTGTGTTTGAGAGTGTGGAGTCAAGCCAGACACTGGGTTCAAACCCCAGCCCCTCCACTTATAGCTGTGTGACCTCAGGCAAGTTACTTAACTTCTCTGTACTTTAGTTTCTGCATCTATCAACGAGAATACTGAAAGTGCCTACCTCCCAGGGCCACTGTTGAGAAGTAAAAGAGTTAACAGCTGCAAATCCCTTAGGACAGGTTCTGACACGTGTAATCACCCAAGTATGAGCCACTACTGTGGCGGTGACTCTCGGATGGGGTGAGTCGCTATGCTGGGTGCCTCCCGTACATCTTCTCATTTTAGCGACTGATGACACGCGTCTACTGTCCAAGGATATTTGCACCACATCCTTGTACAGAAAAGGATTCTTGGCAGGCCTGGCTTGGCCATCCCCTGCACTTGAAAGGTTTGGCCTTGACCTTCTTCTGGGAGGTGACGTCTAAGCACATGGAATGTCCCGTCTGATAAGAGAGGTTTGCTTGCTCGGAGAGCTCGGCTTGCTCCAGATAGGAACGAAGTGATTTACGGTGGGAGCTTTGGGACACGTGGTATCACCTTGACCTACAGAGGGGCCGTAGACAAGGGAAGCTCTCCCTGCCCTGGAGAAAGGACAGTCAGCCTGTCCACGTGACCGACTCCCGGCAAAAGCCCTGGAAGCCGAAGCTCGGGGGAGCTGCGCTGGTCGCAGTGCACCACACGTGTTGTTGCCCACCGCTGCGGGAGGGCCGAGAGCTGTCCGCGTGGCTGCTTTGAGAGCAGAACCAGAAGCTCACACACCTAGGCTCTCCCGGACTCTGCCGCATGACCCCTTCCCTTCGCCGATTTTATTTTTATTTATTTAATTTTATTTTTCTTTCTGTCTTTTTTTTTTTTTAAGAGACAAGGTCTCGCTCTGTCGCCCAGGCTGGAGTGTGGAGTGCAGTGGCATCATCACGGCTCACTGCAGCCTCCAACTCCTGGGCTCCAGCGATCCTCCTGCCTCAGCCTCCTGAGGATCTGGGACTACAGGGGTGTGCCACCATGCCCGGCTAATTTTTCTATTTTTTGTAGAGAGGGAGTCTCCCTCTTGCTCAGGCTGGTCTCAAACTCCTGACCTCTAGTGGTTCTCTCATCTTGGCCTCCCAGAGTGCTAGGATTACAGATGTGAGCCACCATACCAGGCCCCCCACTTTTTTTTTGAGATGGGGTCTTGCTATGTTGCCCAGGCTGACTTCAAACTCCTGGGCTCAAGGGATCCTCCTACCTCAGCCTCCCAAGTAGCAGAGCCCCTTATTCTTGTCTTGTCATAACACCAACCAGAATTTCTCGTGGCTACCTAATTGTCCCTCTTTCCTGCTAGCCCGGAAGAACCTAACAGCCGGGGATTGCGTGGACTGATTCATCTGTGTACAAAACTATCCCTCCCTCTCCTCGAACCTGGCCCACTCTGTCTATGTGACTACTTGGCAAGGATGATAACTCCTATTTCAAAGATGATAAGGTGAAGCCCAGCAAGGTTAGGAGATTCCCCAAGAACAGGGATTGGCAAACTACAGCCCAAGGGCCAACACCAACCTGCTGCCTGTTTTTGTATGGTCTGCGAGCTAAGAATAGTGTCTACATTTTTATTTTATTTTCTTTTTGAGACTGGGTCCTGCTATATTGCTCAGGCTGGTCTCAAACTCCTGGGCTCAAGCGATCCTCCTGCCTCAGCTTCCCAAGTAGCTGGGACTACAGGTGCGCGCCACCACACCCGGCAGTTTCTACATTTTTAAATGGTTAAAAAAATCAAAGTAACATTAATATTTCATGACACATGAAAACGATACAGGATTCAAACATCAGTGTCTGTAAATAAAGTTGTACTGGCACATGGGCACAGTGCTTTTTAAATAGTGTCTAGACCGGGAGTGGTGTGGCTTATGCCTGTAATCTCAGCATTTTGGGAGGCTGAGGTGGGAGGATCACTTGAGGCCAGGAGGCGGAGGCTGCAGGGAGCTACAATCAGGCCACTACACTCCCCCAGCCTGGGCGACACAGCAAGACCCTATCTCAAATAAATAAATAAATGAACAAATAAATAAATAAACACTGTCTATGGTGACTTTTGCGCCACGACAATGGAGTTGAGTCGTTACAACAGAGAACATCCCATCTAGAGTCCAAAGATGTTCCCTGTGTGGCCCTTTTGCAGGAAAAGCCTGCTAACTTCTCACCTTGCACTCTTCTCTGTCCCCGAGCCCCACCCCCATTCCCAATCCCACCCTGATCTGTATCCTCGATCCTCTGAAATGAGAGCCAAACGCCACCTGCCGCGAGAAGGGACTCATCTTCTGAGATCACCAGGAATCCCACGGCATCTGGAAGCTTCTCCAGCATTCTGTCTCCTTCGCAGGAAACCTGTGCAAAGTCAGGGATACGTGTCAGGCGTTTCCGTAGGGTCAAGGGCTAGGAGCTTGGACTGGATGCAGGGCTCTGCCAGCTCTGGGACTCTAAGCAAGTTCCTTAACACCTCGGTCCCTCAGTTTTCCCCTCCTGTTACGTGAAAGATGATCCCAAAACCCCCTCTCAGAGATATGGCGGATGAGAAGTACATAGCGTTATTGTTCAGCAAATAGTCAGCCCTCCCGAAGTAGCAGCTATTATTATTGTTGACGTCGTTGTTGTTGTAAGCACTCAGGGGCCCGGGGAATATTCCAGCACTCCTACTGGCATCTGGTGGGTGAAGTCCAGGGATGTTGCTGAGCATCCTATAAAGCGCAGTACAGCCCTCGCAGCAAAGAATGATCTGGCCCCAAATATCGATCGTCACAGGTCGAGAACCCGTGCTTTCAGGTAGCCTAAGAGTAGCAGTTAAAAGCACGGATTCTAGAGCCAGACTGCTTGAGTTCAAAGTCACTCACCAGCTTTGTGACTTTAGGGAAAGGACTTCACCTCTCCTTGCCTCAGTTTACCCATCCGTAACATAGACATAATGACAGCAACCACATCACAGTGTTGTTTTCAGGGTTAAATAAGTTCACAGGGCCAGGCGCAGTGGCTCATGCCTGGAATCCCAGCACTCTGGGAGGCTGAGGCAGGAGGATCGCTTGAGCTCAGGAGTTCGAGACCAGCCTGAGCAAGAGCGAGACCCCGTCTCTGCTAAAAATAGAAAAATTAGCCAAGCATGGTGGTACAGCCCTGTAGTCTCAACTACTCGGGAGGCTGAGGCGGGAGGATCACTTGAGCCCAGGAGTCGGAGGTTGCAGTGAGCTATGATGACACCACTGCACTCTAGCTGGGGTGACAGAGTGAGACTCTGTCTCAAAAAAAAGAATAAAAAAGAAAAAAGAGGCCAAGTGTCACTTATTAAAAGATACAAGGCAAGATCCTTTCTCCCAATTTCTAGGACATCGGAGCACGTTTAGGCTGATTTAATTTTCTCATCACGGTCAGTAAAGTTGCCTACCAGAGAGACGGAGCCGTTGCTAAACCCCGTGACCAGCTTTCCTTGTTTCTGCACTGAGACCGCACAGGCAGGGCTTTCTTCTCCGATGCTGGACAAGCGTTGCTTCCCCTGCAGTCTTCCCGTGGCGGAGCTCCACACACTGACCACGCGACCCTGGGACACTGCCATCAGTCTGGCCTGGGAGGCCAGCACGGCCGTGCACATCCAGGGATCAGAGGCATCTCCCAGGATACAGAAAACCAGTTCTGCAGTTTCCAGATTCCAAGCATTGATCTAACGGAATAAAGAGGAAGCGACATCTCAGTAGGAGACCTAGACTGCACGTTTTCCAGACTCGAATGCAAGACCTGTTCTTTTTTATGGTTTACGCATTTTATTTTCAACACGGCCAGTTCAGAAATAAAAAAGAGAGGGAGGCTGGGTGTGGTGGTTCACACCTGTAATCCTAGTACTCTGGGAGGCTGAGGCAGGAGGATCGCTTAAGGCCAGGAGTTCAAGACCAGCCTAAGCAAGAGCCAGACCCTTTCTCTACATAAAATAGAAAAATTAGCTGGGCGTGGTGGTGCATGTGTCTGTAGTCCCAGCTACTCTGGAGGCTGAGGCAGGAGGATCGCTTGAGCCCAGGAGTCTGAGGCTGCAGTGAGCTGTGATGACGCCAAACAACAAAAGGAACAACAAAAGAACATGTGTGAAACCATTGATGAAATCCAAATAAAGTCTGGAGTTTAATTGACAGGATTTATCAATATTAATGTCTTAGCTGTGCCAAACATACCCCGTTATGTAAGATGTCGACATTAGGAAAACTGAATGAAGAAAGTATGGGAGCTTCCTGTACTATCTTTACAGCTTTTCTGTAAATCTAAAATTGGTCTAAAATAAACAATTTTAATCATAGAATAAAAAAGTCAGCAGCGCCATATGCATTCGTATATATGTTCATTACAAGTTTTCATGTTCAATTTCACCTCCTAAAAAGTATCTTTTCATCAGCAGTAACAATCTAGATATTAAACATTTGCCCATTAGTTCTACATCTGGGGTTTCAATTAACAAAACAAAGAGAGATACACACAAAGATATGTGTATAAGGAAAGCTATTTCAGTTATTTGTAAGACCAAAGAACTGGAAACAACCTATTTGTCCAATAACAAGGCATTAGTTAAATAAACTCTAGTGAAGCCATACGATGGAATCTCGTGCAATCACTAAGCATGATGTTTTCAAAAAATTAAGGTTATGAGAAAACGCTCATGAGCTCATGACATATTAAATGGGAAAAACAGCTTTATAAAACTGTACATGTATGTGGGGTTTTTTGTTTTTTGAGACAGAGTCTTACTCTGTTGCCAGAGGTAGAGTACAGTGGTGTCATCATAGCTCACAGCAACCTCAAACTCCTGGGCTCAAACGATCCTCCTGCCTCAGCCTCCCGAGTAGCTGGGACTAGAGGCGCACACCACCAAATTGGACTAATTTTTCTCTTTTTTTGTAGAGACAGGGTGTCACTATTTCCCAGGCTTTTCTCGAACTCCTGGGCTCAAGTGATCCTCCCTCCTCAGTCTCCCAAAGTGCTAGGATTACAGGCGTGAGCCCCTGTGACTGGCCACAAGTATGTATTTTAATCCCAGTTTTATTTTATAGACATAGTCACACACAAATGCACACGCATGTACACAACACATAAAGTAAAATCATATAAATGTTAACAGTGGTTATTTTGGGCGTTATTTCTATATACTTTATTTTCCAAACTTTTATTGATAACAAAGAAGATTTTTATAACTGATTTTGAAATCAATTAATACTTCAATTGGACAGCCTGCCCTGTCCAATAAAAATATGCAAGCCACATATGACTTTAAATTTTTCATTAGCCACCTAAAACAAGGTAAAAAGGAACAGGCAAAATCAATTTTGATAATATTGGACCCAATAGGTCCAAGCATTATCACTTCCACTTGGAATCAATATAAAAATCACTATAGAGATAGTTTATATGATTTTTATTATACTGGGTCTTTGAAATCCAATATGTGGGAACAGCCACATTTCAGACGTTCAGTAGCCACATCTGGCTAGTTGCTCCCATTTTGGATAGCACCGTTTACATGCACCGATATTACTGTCAAAATCACCAATTACTAGGCCGGGCGCGGTGGCTCACGCCTGTAATCCTAGCACTCTGGGAGGCCGAGGTGGGCGGATCGTTCTGAGCTCAGGAGTTCGAGACCAGCCTGAGCAAGAGCGAGACCCCGTCTCTACCAAAAATAGAAAGAAAT
>CAUYSK010086088.1:0-16114 GCA_963575035.1 Avahi laniger | reverse complement strand
CCCAAGTCCTGGTTTCTGCCAGTGTTTGGCAATCTCGAACCAGCGAGGTTGACTGAATTTCCACTGTCTCATCATCAGAGCTGCAAGGGGTTACGGTGATGCTGAAGAGACAAATGGTGCACGTGGTTGAGAGTCAGACAGGAAGGTAGCAAGTGTACAGAGACAAGGTTTTTCCATCTTTCAAATGTCTTAAAAGAAGCCAAGTTTATGTCCAATCTTCTTCAGGTTGCTCTCTAATCCTTCACAACACACAACACGCACATGCACACACACATACCCAGAAGGAACTCACGGTCACAAAAAGGTGGCAGAACACTGGAGAGTTGGAGCGCCAGTTGTGTTTGCTGAGAGCCTGGGTGAATGCGAAGTCACACTTGACCTCAGGAAAGCTGCTGTCTGTCGTTACTAGTCGTGACATACGCACAGCTTGGGTTTCTGAGGAAACAGCATGGATTCTAGGGAGGAAGAGGAAGGGGGCCCAGGGTATGTGTTTTACATTCCTTACTTTCGAGGAAAATAGAAGCTGAAGGGTTTTGAAAAACACAAAGTTTGTACCCAGAGTTTAAAAGTTTGTATACTTTAACATGTTACCCTCAAGAATAAGTAGACAGGAAAGAAATTACTACCCGTTATGGGTCGTTGAATCGTGTCCTTCAAACAGATGTTTTGAAGTGCTAACCCCTAGTACCTGTGAATGGGACCTTATTTGGAAGGAAATAGATCTTTGCAGATGTGATCACATTAAGTTGAGGTCCTATTTGATTAGGCTGCACCCTAAATCCAACATGATTGCTGTCCTTACGTGAAGAGGAGGAGAGACATGCACAGAAGGAAGACGTTGTGAAGAGACACAGGGAGAGTGTCACGTCGCGACGGAGGCAGGGATTGAAGTGCTGCGTCTACGGGCCAAGAGCAGGTGAAGGATTCCCAGCTGTCACCAGGACCTAGGGGAGAAGCAAGGAACAGATTCTCCTGCATGGCCCTCAGAGGGAGCCAACCCTGCTGACACCTGGATTTCAGACTTCCAGCCTGCAGAACTGCAAACGAATAAGTTTCTGTTGTTTGAAGCCACTCAGTTTGGAGTACTTCGTTTCAGCAGCCCTGGGAAACTAATATACTACCCTCATTTTATTGCTAAGAAATGTAAGGTAGTTTTAGGCACCACCTGCTTCTATGATCTCTATGCTTAATATTTCAAAAGTTACGGTTTTTAACATTTTAGAATATAGCCTAACATATCTGGCACAAATTATATATTTAGCACTTTATTATAGTACCCATGTTTTCTTTTCTGAAAAATGATGGGGTTAGACTTGATGCTCTCTAAGATTCCTTTTAGTATGTTCTCTGATCCTAATACCCTGCTTAACAAAGCCTCTGGGAACGAAGCTTGTTAAAAATCACTTAGGCCGAGAGTTGGAGAGTGACCCGTTTAAAACATTGCCTCCTGGAAACTGAAGACCATTGAACACAAAAGCTCTTGGTGACTCAGGTTGGTGGGGAGCCCACAGCCTGGTGAGAGGTTCTGGCAACGTGGAGTGTCTGGTCCTGTCTGGGGAGGGCTGGGAGATGGAGCTGAAAGAAAGATGCATAAAGAAGTCCTTCTTCAGATATGCTCCTGACACTCCCCTAAGGATCCCACAGGCTTGAATGTCACACTTCTTTTAAGAGCAGGTGACAGGTTGCCTCCAGGTCGCCCAGAGCCAGACGAGGTGGGACTTGGCCCTGTTCCTCCTTCCTCCATCTGAAAAGCTGCCCTCAGTCCCACGGGGTCCCCTTCCTGTCACACAGACACAGCTTGCTGGTTTTTGTTTTCTTTTGCTCTCTTTTTTTCTTTTCTCAAAAGCTCCTCACAGGAAGGGTTTGGGAGGCAGTTCGGGTCCTGCTGTGACGGAGAATCTAGCAAACTTGTTCCTCTGATTGATTAAACATGAAGGGCGACGCAAGACTCAAGCATGAAATTCCTTGGCTCTGATTGTCCTCGGGGTTGGGCTCGCTAATGAACGAAGTCTGATTACAGCCCAGCCTCTCTAGAGCCTCCTGTTGCCCCAATTTGGGGGATTCTTCTGCTTCGAGTGCATCTTGGAAAGCAGTTCAGAGTTCTCAGCAGGATCTGTGGCGACCCAGCCAAGAAGGTTTTTCTTTGCTTTCTTTTAAAGCCCAATTGTTGCTCTCAAACCTTTCTTTACACAGTTTGGGGGCAGAAGTTGATTCTACCTAAACCAGGCGGAGGCAGCACCAAAGCCACCTACTGCTAAGAAATGGGGAACAGCCAGTTTACCAACCCCAAACATTTCGGTGTGCATGATCCGAATTGAAACTAAACTGGGAATCTCTGCAGGTCCACTGGGAAGCCTCAAGTTGTGTAACCGTTCCTTCTGGCAAGGTCCTCTCTTTCCATGCAGAGCCTGCTGCTTAAAGCTTTGGAAGACAAGGCGGTCAACCTGTAGTTCTACCTGTACACAGTTCCTGTTCAGCAACTGGGCAGGGAAGTGACTGCAGGCGTTGCATTTTCTCCCTAGGTCTCTCTTTCTTTCCCGTCTCTCACTGATTTAAAATCAGCAAATGGTCTTTCATTTGTAAAATAAGGGAGCTGAAGATGATCTCTGAGGTTCCTCCTGGCTCCAAAAAGTCTTGTTTCTTTTTTAATGATTTTCATCTACATGTCCTCTTCTGTGGGCTCAGGGCTGCCCATCCCTTAGAATGTGTTTCTGCCCCAACAGGAAGTACATGAGGAGTTGAGCAGGAATCCTGTCTCATATCAGATTTACCTGAGGATACGATTAGACGCGCAGATCTGAACTGATGCTTTTCGCTGCTCTTATGGGATTCCCAACTTCCTTCCTGATCTGAATGCAGATACCTGCACATATCCTGAACTTGGGCTGGTTATCCTAGATCTTTGGCCACTAGTCTGCTTTGGCCTCGGGTAACTGCATAACCTGTGCTTGTGCCAGCCCTTGCGGGAATTTGCTGTGCTACTCGGCCCCACACAGACCATACTCTGTCCAGACTCTTTGGTACAGAGACCTACCTTCCACTCCAGCAGCAAGGTCTGGGCTTTCCTAGAGGAATTTGCCTGCTTTTAACACCTTCCTGGGTCTAGTTTCTCATGTGTCCTCCTGACTCCCTATCTAAGAGCAGAGGTAAATTTTCTGGCCCTGGGACTGATCTATGAGTTAGGTGGCTATGAGGCCAGTTTGTCAAACTGACAGATTGGGAAGTCCAGTCCATTAGCAATGACAGGGTGGATGAATGAGGGGTCCATTTCAGGCAATACTTCAATAAACAGCAGGCTGGGGTCTAGAGACATGGGGAGTCCCTATTGGGGGGCGCAGCACTGGCAGGAAGGGCCACTTGGGCTGGGTTGTAAAGGTCGGACTTCAGTTCTAGTAAGAACACAAGAGAGAAAGGCAGGGCTGGAACACATGCATGAGGGGACACGATCTGAATCCTCTTCCAAGACTGACCACAGGCTTAGTTTAGGAGATTAGGTTACAGTAGACCAGTTATAAGAACCTGGCTACAAGATGAGAACTGCCTCGGTAGCTGCTATGGATTGAATTGTATTCCCCAAAATATATGTTGAAGACTTTACCCCTGGTATCTGTGAATGTGACCTTCTTTGGGTACAGGGTCTTTGCAGATGGAATTAAGTTAAGGTTGTATTTGATTAGGGTGGGTCCTAAAACCAATATGATTAGTGGGTGTCCTTATAAGAAGAGGGAAATGTGGATACACTCAGGGAAGACGGAGGCAGAGATTGGAGTCGTGTGCCTACTAGCTAAGAAATGTCAAGGGTTGCTGGAAACCATCAGAAAGTAGGAGAGAGGCCTGGAACAAGTTTTCCCTTATAGCCCCCAGAGGGAACAAGCCCATCTTGATTTCAGACTTCTGGCCTCAGAACTGTGAGAGAATAAACTTGATTTGTTTTAAGCCACCCATTTTGTGGTAATTTCTTACGACATCTATAGGAAAGGAATACAATAACTAGGCTAATCTAATGTTTAATCATGACAATACTGATCTGGTGTTTCTTATATTTCTCTGTATGAGAATAGGACTGTTTTAAAAGATTGCCAAAGAGCTGAACCAAAAAGTGTGATCCTCTTCAAATGCTAGGACTTTGGTTCTCGACTGATACGTGTGGCTGGGGTGTTAGGGAGGTGGATGTAGTGTTTGTTGGTACACATCATCACTACCAGGACATAATTGCCAAATGTATGTGTGTGACATAATTACCAAGACGGGATGTGTTTGTGAGTGGGCTTTTCTTGTAGATTAGCAGGCTTCGGTCTTTGACTAGATACTAATAGAAGTGTTCTTTGGCTTAGCCTTGATAAATTGAGAATTGTGGGTTCTCATCTGAACAATAACCTATTTTTATCACTATTCGTCTAGGAGGCAATCACTTGTTACCAAAGCGAGAGTTCTAAAAGATAACACTGTCTAATATCACATGAAGAATGGAGAGTCCTACAGTTAACAAGGATTTAACGTCACCTCTTTTGTGATATTAAACCTTGGCATTATTGTGTTATGGAAAATTGTACTTGTTCCTTGGGCCTTAGTTTATAAGGTTTTCCCCACCCTACTTCCTATAAATGTCTGGTACATTACCATTGCTATCCAGAAACCGAGACCCTAGTTCTGATTATTCTCTTCCATCCATACACCTATGCTCTCAAATAGGGTTATCAGATTAGGGGTTATTTCCACTTCATCCTCTCGCAAAAAGAATACAGAAAATTATGACATGGACCAGTAACTTGAGTTTATAATTAGATTGGGAAGGTGTATTAATTATGACTCCTCTTATTATTGCCAAGTGACTGAATGTCAGCTGGGAATGAGAAGGAAGAAAAAGGACTCATTCATGTAAATGCTAACTTTAAGGGGAGTGGATTAGCTTCAGGCATGGCTGGATGGAGGGGTGTCAATCGATATAATCTCTCTCTTCCCATCTCTCAGCTCTGCTTGACTGCCTTGGCTTTATTCATGTGTTATTGTCATGGTTGCTTGCAGTCTCAAGGCTACACTGTTGTCACAGCTCCTGAACCCTCTTGGACAATGGCTCCAGAAATGATCCCAGCTTAGGGTACTCTTCATTCTAGAACCACTCATTGGGAAGGAGCTAATTTTACCAATTAGCCAAATCTGGAACTTACATCCAACTCTAGGAGTGGGAATTAGCTTCCCCCCAACCATAGAAATCAAGCAGAATTACTTTAGAATGGGGAGATGTCTCTCATAGGAAGGAATTCTGTACAGGTAACCAATCTGCATATGTCCACCCCGGGAAGCATGGTATTCTAATGGGAAACAATTCATAAACAATACCATACAGTGTGTAATTCAATACTGAAATGTGGAACCCAGAAGGGCTGTGTGGAAGGAGCAGCTAGAAAGAGGAAAATCACAAAGAGATGCAGGTAACCAGAGAATGTTTCATATAGGAGGTGCTCTTTGTTCTGGACTTGAGAGAGAGCTTTCAGACAGACTGTGGTTAATAAAAGAAGGACATAGGCAGGAAAATAGAGTGAGAAAGCCTGAGCCAGTGAGGAGAATTCATACAAAAGCAATAGCATGGTTGATTTAAGACAAAGGATGGTATAAACACATGACTCCCTACTTTTAGAGTTTACTTTTTATCAGATTTACCTATGATTTTTTATTTCTCAATATTCCTTTGGCCTCCCCAGGACTGAATCAAAGCATGGTTTGCATCTGGAGAATCGAAAACCTCTCTTATGGCGGGGGGTTTTGGTGACTGGAGACGAAGGAGTAGAAAGACTTCAGGACTAGCTTCTTCCTTGGCAAAGCAGGGACTGACCAGGAGGTGTGAAGGCCTTTTTCTCCTCGAACCCCTTCCTCCTGTTGAATGATGCTTGAAAGTGCACCAAGGAGATGATGTTTATGAAATAGCTTAAGTGACTATTCCTGGGTAGAATAGGCTTTGTGGCAAATTCTTTCATGTGATGATGTTAATGAATGAGATCAAATCCTTGGAAGGTCAGATTGATAAGGTTAGTAAAGGACATCATTAAATACTGGAAATGAAAGGTGGATGTCCAAGGAAGGGGAAGGACAAGTTCAGAAAGAGGAAGAAGACTTGGTCAAGGAAAAACTGCTTACTTTACGAGCTGTGAGCCAGCTCTGGCAGCATGGGGAGGGACACTGAGGCAGATCAATGTCCTTCTGCTGTGCAGTATGGTAGAAACTCCTCTTATAACTCTTGTTCTAGAAAAGCAATATAAATATTTATTTGTTGGCATATCACATTTTGTATGCAGTGTGTGTGTCATGTGTGTTATGTTATTTCAAGAACCGTGTGACCTTTTGCCCTCTGTCATGTTGTGCTCAGAGTGGAGTGTCACAGTCTGACGACTGTGTTCTCACTCTTGTCCACAGCCCCTGGCTCAGGAAGTGGATAGAATAAACAGACAGAGGGGAGGGAGGACAGCGGTGTGTCTCTGGCCTGCTTTGGGTGTGATCATAAGAAAGGCTTTGCTCCTGGGGGGCCTTTGTAGCTTACTCTGGGCTGCACTCCCATGTTTATTTTAGGAGCAATAGCGATTCAGAACCCAGCATGACACTTGCTGACAATTTATTTTTAAAGGAGTTATAAATATGTAACTCCTTTAGCAAGAAATCAAAGCTTTTGGGGCATATTTTATAATCAGTTACCAGCATTCTCTCTCTCTCTCTCAGAAATAAGCCAGATTATATTTTAATGTAATTTGCATTAATGATTTCATTTTCATTTAATTATCAGCACTTTCTCTGCTGGCATGTGAGATGTGCTCCCAACAGTTGCCTGTTTTAAAGCCATGCTAAGAGGCCCAGTCACAGGGACTCCAGGGGAGTGTTTCCCATTGAGGCAGACTCAGGGTTAATATCTCCTTTTCTACTTCTCGAGACATTCACTCTTAGTTCTTCTTCTTGTTACCTTTCTTTCTAATATCATAAGCAGAAATTCTGGTACAGCAGAAGTAAAAATAAAAGGCAAAATAATATAACTAGATATATTTTGAATAACTTTCTGGGATGGAGAATATGAACTTGAGAATTAGACATATGTGTGTTCAATTCCAAGATAATCATTTACTGTTAATTTTGGGCAAATTACTTCTCTGAATCAGAGCTTCTTTATTTATAAAATGAAGATAGTATTTCTTCCTTATGGTATTGTTAAAAATCTGAGAAGACACTGTATGTATTGCACGAGGCAGGTAGTAAGCACTTAGTAAGTATTAGTTCCCTTCTTTCCCTTAAAGCAGAGGCAGGAATTAGTGAGAAAGATACAGCATTTATTTTATTTTGAGGGGTCGTATATCAATCCTCTATTAGGGATCTCCAGAGAACCAGAATCGATAGGATATATAGAGATATAGGCATAGGAGAGGGGAGTTATTAGGGGAATTGGCTTGCGTGATTATGGGGGCTGAGAGTCCCATGATATCCTATTTGCAATCTGGAGAACCAGGGAAGCTGGTAGTGTGACTTGGTCCAAGTTTAAAGATCTAAGAATATGGGGATTCACTGGTGTGTGTCCTAAAGTCCAAAGGCTAGAGAACCTGGAGTTCTAATGTCTAAGGGCAGGAGAAGGTAAGTGACCCAGCTCCAAGAGAAGGAGAAAGAGAGAGCAAGAGCGAGAACAAGAGATATTATTCACCTTTTCTCTGCTTTATTGTTCTATTTGGGCTCTTAGCTAATCAGAGGGTGTCCATCCACTGGGTGAAGGTGGGTCTTCCTTACACAGTTCACTAATTCAAATGCCAATCTCCTCTGGAAACACCCTCACAGACATACCTAGAAATAATGTTTTATTAGCTATCTGGGTGTCCTTTAATCCAGTCAAGTTGACACCTAAAATTAACCATCACGAATCAAATCTCAGTGGCTACAAAAACAAAGGCTTATTTTTCGCTAATGCTACCAGTCCATGGTGGGTCAGCTGTATCTTTCTTTCTCTTCACTGTGGGATCCAGGAGGATGGAGCAGCCTTTATCTGAAACATACTAATCATGGCTATCGAGTGAAAAAACCAATGAACTTTGGGTAAAGTTGGCTTTTTTACCCAAGGTGATACCTGTCACTTTTCCTACATTTCATTGACCAAATCAAGTCACATGGCTAAGCATGATATTAATGAGGGTGGGGAAGTAGAATTCGGTATTCCTTTATGCGCTGTGGGGCTGCCTTGTTGAAAGCATAACTTAAAACTGGGGTTCTGAACCAGAATGGTGTGTGAGAATTACCTATAGAACTTTAAAGAAATATATACAGGTTGTCCCTGGGTTACGGACAAGATACGTTCCTGAGAACGTCTTTAGGTCAGATATGTATGTAGCTCGGATTCCTGATGAACAGTGCATGTACAATAATAATAATAATAATATTATAATGGCTCATATGTGGTAATAATAATACAGTGTAATACTGTAACAATAATAATACCCTTGTAATATTATAATAAATTACAGAAACTATTGTGCTCTTTCTTTTAATTCCTAGGCTAATAGTAATGTCAGGCTTATTTTGATCTTCTAACCAAATCAATAATAACCTTTCCATTTCAATAATTAATCCTCTATGCTGCTTAGTAATAATTGATGCTCTTATTGGAGCACTGCCTTTCACATGTTCCATTATTCTCACTTTACCCTTTATAATCAATCTGATAGTCGAGCAACTGAAGCCTAATGCTTTCCTAATGAATGATGGCTTCTGGCCTTCCTCCAAATGCTTAATTATTTCTACTTTCTTTTCCGTTGTATTCACCTTTCTCTTCACTGCAGACTCACCTGGACTTGCAGTGGACTTTCCCTTTGGAAGCATGGTCATAAGGGTAAACACAGATGCATAAAATGGAATAAAAAGTTCAGATGAAAGTGATGCCATGTGTAATGACCGTATAAACAATGAGACTAGCTGCTAGTGTAAAGACGCTCTGCCAATGAACCCTTTACACCATGTGGATTGTTCACATGTGTGGAAGAAACTAGTCTCCGAATTATTAATTTAATTATTTAATTGTAAATTATCCTCATGGGGAGCCTTGGGAGCCCCTTTGTAAGTATAGAATGCTGTAAGATGGGTCATCCGTAACCTGAGAAATGCCTGTATGGTAAAGCCCTAATGAATCAAAATTTTGTGAGAGGTCCAGGGATGCACATTTTTGCTACTTTCCACAGGAATTGCACCCTTTGGTTAACAACCACTGTGCTCAAAGGTTAAGGTTGACCTAAAAGTCAGGAAAATTAGTAATGTGATTATCTTTGAAGGGAAGTGTTAAAAAGAGGTAACTCTGCCTTTTCCTCTATGTCTTACAAGTCTCTCTTTCTTCATTCTTTTTCTTGTTATACTTGTACTGAATTGCTCCAAGGCCTTCTTATTTATAATTTAGGAAGTAGGTGAATACTTTATATTTCTTCAAGGAAAATAAAGAACTAGGTTGCTCTTCGTTTGTGACCCTCCATTGATTTTTTTCAATGGGTCAATGGCTCACAGTGGAAAACAGCATCACCGCCTTTGACTTAGACCTTTCTGGGATGCATGAAGATGGATATTGAGGCAGAGCTAGTCTTTGATTAGCCATTTGGGTTGGGCACTATCTACCCCCTGCTGTACAAATAGTCTTTAGTTAGCTTTTCATTGTTTCATGAGTCGATCAAGAATATTGTGCATGCTCATTTTTTCCTGTGATACAAAATGGCACTATGAAAGAAAATCCATGGGGATGAGGGTGTGACGGAGGAGGACACAGGAAGGCAAAGGGGCATGGGCATTGAGAACTCTCACTACAGATTGCCTGTAGGTTGGTGATGCTTCTCTAATCTCCATTAATTCATTAATCATATCCTTCAGTCCCAGAGATCCCTTTGACCAACAAAAGGGACCCAAGTCAGCACCTCCCCACATACTCTTGGGGAAAAGACCCAGCACGTGCCAGATATTTAGTGAAGACATCTTACTGAGGACAGGGAGTTGAGGCAATATCTATTTTTGTGGACCCATAGAACATATTGAAGTTAAAGACTACAAAGAATTCTCAATGGGATTGTTGGAATCAGCAAGCCTTCCTCTCAGGCAGAGCTCACTCTGGGGTTTGGGTTATGCCTCCCACTTCATAAAATGAGAAGATGAATTGCAGAAACTTTAAACAAGTGTTCGAACACCCTTAACAGTCAGAGATACAACCAGTTTAGGACTGTGGTCTAGCATTGCTTTGTTCTTGCATCTTCACAGTTTTCTCTCTTTGTGTGCTCAAATGCTTGGGGAGTGCCTGACAGGGCTGGCTGACCCTGTGTCTTGGCAGAAGCTCTCAGCAGTGAGGTTTCAGAGCAGCAGAGGTCCCTCAACTCCCCATGCGTGCTGCCAGGAGAATGCGAACAGCTAGAATTCCACTGGCTGAAATACTTTTTAGCTTAAGGCTTCAGTTTTTGTTAAAATGGAAATATCTCTGGGAGAAGTCAAATCTCAGAATAAATTCAACAGAAATTTATTTCTCACAGTTGTGGGGGCTGGAAATTCCAAGATCAAGGCTCCAGTAGATTCAATATCTAGTGAGGGCCTACTTCCTGGTTCACAGATGGTTTCTTTTCGCTATGTCCTCCCAAGTGGAGGGGGTGAGGAATCTCTCTGGGGTCTAATAATGGCACTAATCCCATTCACAAGGGCTCCACCCTCATGATAGAATCACCTTCTAAAGGCCTTACCTTCTAATACCATCACCTTGGGGTTTAGAATCTCAATATACGAATTTTGGGGGACACAAATATTCAGACCATAGCAGGTATTTCCCATAAAAGTTTCTCACACTCACTTATTTATGATTCTTCTCTTTCTGGCTGGCTGGAGGGAGATGACCCCCAGGTGACTTTCACAGCCACATGCTGAAGATGGCTGGGCTTTTGGGCTTCTGTCAACCTGGTTCCCTGAATGACTTTGCGGACGAGGGCAACCTCACTGAGCTATTTTCCCATGCAGTACTGTTGTTGTGTGGAGCAAGATATAAATTTCGACGTTTGACCTATTATACATTTAAGGTCCATTGTTTTCACAGTAGCTAGAATTAATTGATACAGTGTGAAGTTGAAGAGACAGGCTGTAAAGTAAAATGAAAACTACCGAGTCAGGCAACCCAATTGGAGTTTGAGTTCTGGATTCACTATTAACAAACTCTGCGGTCTATGGATAGTCTCTTAACTTCTCACAGACTAAAGTTTCACATCCATAAAATGAAGAAAATAATTCATATTTTTTTCTTCTTCCAAGGTTGTCATGAGATCCCGAAGCCATAACACACTTTACAAACATGGAGGGCATTATTATTAAGCTATTCTCAGCTCCTTACACCCTAGTGCATGAAGGATTCTGGGGGAGCATCTGAGAAGAAAGGGGTAGCAGAGAGTGAGGGCACATGACAACCTGGGGCTGGGAGGAGGAACTTGAAATGTGGATGGAGAACAGACTGGAAATCTGGACCACAAAAACAGGTGTCAGCAGCTGTGTTCTATTCAGAGCCAGTAGGGAGAGGGCATCTGGCTTTGGTGTGTCTAGAGCCAGGCATGACCCTGGGTTCTACAGCTGGGCTGTGTCCTTCCAGAAGAACAATGTCACATAACAAAGGGTGCGTGACCCACAACAAACCCCACCACAAAGCACCACAGGATGATTGCTCAATATTGTGGCATAATCTGAGCTGAATAATTGTATTAAGTCAGTGACTTCTGTGACTTGTGCTTGGTCCCAACCCAACCTCCAGGGAGAAGGAAAGTGGGAGGAATGGCTCCATGGCTAACTCCCTTCCCTCCACCCTGTGGGATTCTCTGGGAATAAGCAGGAGTGTTCCGGCACAGAGGCTACAGTGGGCTCTAGGCCCTGGTGTCCAGAGAAAAGTCTGGATAGGGAGATAAGGTGGTTTAGAGGACCTCACTAAAGCCCTTGCTTCCCTAGGTCTGATCCCACACAACCAAGGCAGAGCTTCTTAGGGGGTGAGCTGTGGATCTTTCATATCTAAGATGAGCCAGGGAGGCCTTTTGTTTACAAAATATTTCCTCCTCTTTCTTTCCTACTCCAACTGAAAATTCCACTTTCCAGAATTCATTCTCAAGAGCATTTATTTAAATTTTACTTTATGATAATTTTAGATTCACATGGAATTATAAAAGATAAAACAGAGAGACCCTGTATACCTTTCACCCAGTTTTCCCCAATGGTAACACCTTGTATAACTACAGTCCAATAGCACACACAGGAAATTGATATTGACAGAATCTGTTGACCTTATTCAGATTCCATCAGTTTTATATGCATTTTTTTTGTGTGTATATTTAGTTCTATGAAATGTTATCCTAGATGCAGACTTGTGTGTCACCACTATAGTCAAGGTACAGAACTGTTCCATCACAAAGATCCCTCCTGCTATTCCTTTATATCCACATCCCATGGCCACCTCCTTTCCTTACTACACTCCCCCCCCCCACCTTAGGTGCATTTTGTAAAAACCAGATTCTTTTTAAAATACCTGAAGTTAAATTAGTTAATGAGCCCCTTTCTCCTAGAGAACTATAAGCAAATATTGAAAAGTGTGGCCAGAAGATGGCACGAAGGCCTTGGGTTCTAGCTTCCTCTCTGTGATTTACTGTCTGTTTCTCACTGGGCATGTTTCTTAATCTAGCTGAGCCTCTGTTTTCTCATCTCAAAAATAGGATGCTAATTCCAACCACATGTGATATTGGGTGGATTTGCTGAGATAAAACCTAAAGTGGCATTGCACATTCTGGATAACCAACCAATGGAAGCATTTTCAGATACATTATTGCATTTAATTCCTACATCAATGTGAGATTGGTATTGATGGCCCATTTGCCACAGAGACTCTGAGGTTCACAGAGATGCCTCCATGTGCCCTAGGTCATATGCTAGGGAGATAGTCTGACTTCAAACCCAAGTCTACTGGACCCCAAAGGCTGTTCTATGCCCTTTTTATCATATATGTTAATCCCCTATACTTAATATTAACGAGAGGAGGAAAGGTTAATTAGGGCAAATGTATGCACACTGCCATGTACACACAGAGACATAGACACATAGCAATTCATATCCAATACATCATTTTTCCACTGAGTTCCTTCTTCTTATAGAGCTTGGAAAACTAGTCTCCCAAACATCACTTTTAAAAAACTGCTTACCCTTGTTTTAAAATGTAGGTTTTATTATTATTATTCAGGTATGGTGAGTCCAACAGATCAGGAGATGATTGCCACTGAAGAGATTGTCACTCACAGTTACTGAGAGGAGGAGGTACACCATACCACTCAGGTCCACTCGGAGAAGCCCGAGCGTTGGTCGGTCAGGAGGCAGAGAGTGGAGGGGAAAATATGGACAAGAGCCTTTACTGCAGTTGCTATGGGAACAGCAAGACAAGGCAAGCAGGTTTAGGATTGGCTAGTTTAAATAATTTCAACAGGCTCTGGGGCATAAGGACTATCCAGTGGTCTGGCACCTGGCCCTAGGGTGATTAGAGCAGAGGAATAGTGAGTGACCTTAAGTGTAAGAGCCTGATAAGGCAGGTTCAGGGGGAGCAGGTAGGCTCTGGGCTCGTTGGTTGCATATGAAAGATGTGCTCACAGGTGAGTCTCTACTGTCTCTAGGAATTGGCTAGCCTTGGTAGGGGTAGTCCCTTGTGGGTCAGCCAGCCTTCGAGATATCAAAGCATTAAAAATACAGAAAATAAAAAGGCATGTTTAATACAGTTAATGCTAGGATCTTGTTTCAGACATATCCAGAGAAGAAATTTTGGCAGCTGAATAAACTTAGCCACCTCCAAGCCCCCTTATCTTGCAGGTTTCCCCAGTGTAGCTCTTGCCTGGGAGTTTCTAGTATGAAGCTCTCCTCCACAGGATTTGAAAGTATGAAAGTTACTTGGGTGGAAAGAGTCCTGAGGGACTGAGCCCCCTTGGTCCACAGCACTGCCTATGTGCTGATTCCCCCGCTCCCACCTTTTATCAGGACTTGGCTTGTTGGTCCCTGTGTTGCCATCATAGGGACACAGGCATTTAAATATTTAACTTATTTACTTAACAAAATGGAAGGGAACCATTGCTAGTTTTCTATGTTGGTGTCTAGGAGTTGGGTAGGTTGGGATTTCCAACAACCAGGTCTTCTGAGATAGCTGGTCATTGGGCCGAGCATTGCCAGAGTCCCCTTCTCCTGGAGTCTGGCCCCCAAAAATGCCTAACCCAGGACCTTGGAAATTCTACTCATCCCACCTGATATCCCAAATGCTGTTACCCAAGGTTAGGGGTGTTGAGGGAAGGTGGAGGGTGGGGCTTCAGGTCTCACCAGCTTCCCTAACCTCCCACTCCTCACTCCCTCTGCTCTCTAGGACTGAGCTTAATGAAGGCACTGACCTTCGACTGAGCCCCCTGCCTTTCCCCACTGGCTCCGCAACCCTCTGTTTGGGGCTATTGCAGGACCAGAAGCACAAAGTGTGGTTCCTCAATCCTTTGTCCATCTCAGCCCCCAGGGTATATCTGTGCTTGGAGAATTTCAGGAGCACCCCCTGCCTGAGCTAAGGAGGTCTTATCTCTGGGGAGTTTAAGTGGTGTTTGCAATAATGCCGTCTTATTTATTTAGCAGAGTAAATATTTTATACCATATGTGAGCAATCAGAGTATAATGTTTATGGTGATGAAATTAAAAGCTTCCTATATGTTTAAAAAAAAATACAGTCCTCAAGTTAGAGTTTTCCTTGTTCAGGAGATAGAGTTGGATTCCAACACATTTGGATTTTGGTTAAGGGAAGTTTGGTCAGTTAATCAAAAATTTTGGAGAGCAGTCTGAGAAGTATCGAAGGCTAATGCTTAAGCAACCTGTGCAAAATTTGGAGAGAGCAATCCAACGTTTACTGTGCAGACCTGGAAACATAGATTTGTTGTGTCTGGAATTGTTAAGGAGAGACCACACCCAGAGCCATTGCACAGAAGGTGAAATCTGTCCAATTCTTCTTTTTCTGTGCCAGTTGTTATTCACTTCTCCATCCCTCTCTGCCCTGGTCTCCCTCACACTTCCTCCTGCTCACACTCGGTTGCCTCCCCACCCCCTGGCATTGTGCTGCCCTGCCCTGCCCTGAGCTCCCACAGGTGCCCTGGCCTCCAAAATTACCTCCCCTCCCCAAATCCTTGTCGCCTAGTCAGGCTCCTATTCCCTCAGCACAGAACAGGTTTTCTTAAATATTTTGAGATCTTAGAATGCCAAAAATAAAATATGTGTGTGTATATTAGAATATCTATGGAGATTGTCATTTTTAAAGCAAATTCTGTGGTCAGACCAAAAATACTAAACCACATATGTAGGAAAAACAACATGGAATGAATTAATCAAGCAGAGAAATGAGACATTTGTCTAGTGTCTATTTTGAGTCTCTAGATATATGTTCACTAGTGCATGGAAATGTTAGACCAAAAAGAGACCTTGAGCTTTCAACTCCTGCTCTCCTTTGAAAAGTCCCAGATTGTGAGATCACCTAATAGTTATTAGTGGTTTTGATGAAGTCATGGTGCTATTAGGCAGAGGCTCCAAGCAACTTGGTCCACATAGTGGATAATTGTCTCTATATTGGATCTAAATATTTGATATAAAAAGTAATACTTTAGACTTGTTGGTTTCCTTTCTTCTTCAGTTTCATGAAAGATAAAGAATTGTTGAGAAATAAAAGGATTTATATTTACTTCATTTATTGATAGCACTAATTCCTAGCAGGGTTCTTTTCTTTTCTTTTTTTTGAGACAGTCTCACTCTCTTGCCCAGGCTAGAGTGCCATGGCATCAGCCTAGCTCACAGCAACCTCAAACTCCTGGGCTCAAGCCATCCTCCTGCCTCAGCCTCCTGAGTAGCTGGGACTACAGGCATGCGCCACCATCCCGGCTAATCTTTTCTATATATATATTTTTAGTTGTCCAGATAATTTCTTTCTATTTTTAGTAGAGACGGGGTCTTGCTCTTGCTCAGGCTGGTCTCGAACTCCTGACCTTGAGCGATCCAACTGCCTCGGCCTCCCAGAGACCTAGAATTACAGGCGTGAGCCACCGTGCCCAGCCCCTAG
>CAUYSK010086081.1:0-47972 GCA_963575035.1 Avahi laniger | reverse complement strand
CATAGCATATATTTTGTTTTCTGCCTTTTTTCACTTATTTTACGTGTATATCAGAAATGTCTTTTATAAGTCAGTATTGAAGTCTTTATTGGCTAGAAGAATCCACATTACCTTTTTCATACTTTTTTTTTTTTTTTTTTTGAGACAGAGTCTTGCTCTGTCACCCTGGGTAGAGTACAGTGACGTCATCATAGCTCACTGCAGCCTCAAACTCCTGGGCTCAAGTGATTCTCCTACCTCAGCCTCCTGAGTACCTGGGACTACAGGTGGATGCCACTAGGCCTGGCTAATTTTTCTATTTTTTGTGGAGATGGGGGTCTCACTATATTGCCCAGGCTGGTCTCAAACTCCTGGCCTTAAGGGATCCTCCCACCTCAGCTTTCCAAAGTGCTGGGATTACAGGTGTGAGCCACCATGCCTGGCCCTAAAATTCTTCTTTAGAATGAGTTCTAAAAAGCTCTTCTCTTTTCTTGCCTATTTAGTATTTAAAATTTAATTTCTTTTTTGAATAGAGAATATATTTGCATAGTTCAGAATCCTAAAGGTGAGGTAGAATATATGGTGAAAAGTCTGCTTTCTACCTCTGTCCTCCCAGGCATATAGTTTTCTCCCTGGAGACAGCCTGTGTTAATGGCTTCCAGTTGATCCTTCCAGAGAGATTTAGCACATATGCAAGCATATTAATTTATGTGTAATGCATATTTTTTTGCCTCCTTTTTATATAAGTGGTATCATACAATATTGCTGGTCTTCACCTTACTAAGAAATTTTAGTGTTATTGAAGGAGGAAAATGCTTTTACCTTTCTTAAAAATTCAAGTAATGGTAAATGACGTGTAAAGAGATTTTTTTTAAAAAGACTAAGCATGCTTGGCAGTAACCCACTTTGTACCATCAAGGCAGTGTGGTGCAGTGGCTGGGACTTGGGCTTCTGGGCTTGGCGCTGCCTCTAACTACGTGCCTTGAGTAAGTCTTTCCTACCCCTGACTCTGTTTCTTCCTGTGTGACAGTGTGGGGTGACACTAGGATTTCTTTTTTTTTGAGACAGAGTCTCACTCTCTTGCCTGGGGTGAGTGCCGTGGCGTCAGCCTAGCTCACAGCAACCTCAAACTCCTGGTCTCAAGCGATCCTACTGCCTCAGCCTCCCAAGTAGCTGGGACTACAAGCATGAGCCACCATGCCCGACTAATTTTTTCTATATATATTTTTAGCTGTCCAATTAATTTCTTTCTATTTTTGGTGGAGATGGGGTCTCGCTCTTGCTCAGGCTGGTCTCGAGCTCCTGAGCTCAGAACGATCCACCCACCTCGGCCTCCCAGAGTGCTAGGATTACAGGCGTGAGCCACCGCGCCTGGCCTAACACTAGGATTTCTAATGTTGGACATGCTGACTCTCAGTGCCACGTGCTTTGTTCAGCTAGGGGCTACGAGTATGTCTTGGAGCCCTCGCCCGTCCCACTGCCTCTGGACAGACCTCAGGAAACACGGGTGCTGCAGGTGTCCTGTGGCAGAGCACACTCTCTTGTCCTGACAGACGGCGAAGGAGGTGAGTTGACCTGTTGAAGGTCTGTGGAGGAGCCGGGGGACCATTTTATTATGAAACGGAGCCGCGTGGTTGGGCCTGAGTGGCCTGTGAACTGAGCCACATCTAATTAGTGAAACTTGGCATTCCTGAGCAGACCTGTAGGATCGCTCAAGAGAGCTGTACTGGACAGACCTTGCTAACTGTTATGCGCTCTGTTCTCTGCAGTTCTTGGAAAATCACAGGCGTTTATACGTGTGACAGTGCACACAAGGCAGCCTCATCAGGGACAGCTCCCTTTGCTGTGAAGTCACTGAGCTGGGCTGTGTGGATAGATTTCTTTTTCTGTTGGTACCAAAGAAGCCTCTTTGCTCACACTTTTCCCAAGTGATGGGGGACTTTCAGAGTCCAGGCCCCTGGGTAACAGCCTCTCCAGAAGAGGGGTTGTTTCCGGGGCAAGGCCAACGTGACTACATTTTTCAAATTTCATTTTCTGGCTAAGTGTGCTCTGTAGGAAAAGGTGGTGAAGGTGGTGTTCAGGAGCTCTTTCCAGAAGGAATTTGGCGTTGAGGGCAGCCTAGTGACCGGCGCAGAGAATGGGGTGCTAGGCTCATAATGCGCAGTTCCCAAGAGGCAGAACCAGGGAGCGGGGGAGGTAGGTCTGGGTCCCCACATGCCTGTGGGTGTGCCTGCAGAGGCTGGGCATGTTGGAAAAGGAAACCGAGGGGCACTTAGGGTGAGCTGACTAGGACCGCTGTGGAGACCCCCCTTCTAGTTCTGACATTCTAGGTTCCCACGAACCTGCAGAACTTATTTAATTGGTGGTGTTCTTTTTAGTCTTCAGCATGGGAAACAATTCTTATGGGCAATGTGGAAGAAAGGTGGTTGAAAATGAAATTTACAGGTGAGTTCCTGAAAGGACTACCCGTTCCCCATATCATGTTAACTGCTACGCATTTCTCAAGTGATTACCCGTGGCAAACCCACAGAGCCGTACCAGGCATGCTGGAGAGGGAGCTGGGGGGACTGGGCAGAGAGACATGGAGGACGCTGTTCTTTTCCAGACTGAGCTCTGTGCATTAGCTTGGCGAGAGGAGGTGGGTGAGACTGGTTGTCATGGGTAGAATTTCTTTGAATTAATTTTTGTAAATTAATTTTTTATTTTACCAAATTTTTCAAAATCCTCTTTCATTTCAGTTCTTTCCATTTTAGTGTTTAAAAAAATTTCCCTCTAGTTCCTTTTATTATGTTGGTGAGTCTGAACATCAGTCTCAACTCTGGCTGCATATTAAAACCACCTAGGGTTTTGTTTTCTTTCGTTTTACTTTCATGCCCAGGCCTAGCTCTGCCTCGTATTTGACCCTGAGAGTTCCTCTAACAGTTACTATGTGTGTGTGTGTGGGGATGGACCGCCAGTCAGGGGTGGCAGGGAAGGCCCAGGACTGCACAGTGCTGGTCATGACCATGTCTCTTGCTTCTCTCCAATCTGCTCCTGGCTGTAGTGAAAGTCACAAAGTCCATAGAATGCAGGACTTCGATGGACAGGTGGTGCAGGTAAGAGACATGGGCTGAGAGCTGCCCTTCCTGTCGCCAGGAGTGCTTTCGAAAGGCTGAAAGTTGGGTGGGGTGATGGCAAATTTGTTAGGGGGATTTTCTGAATTAATAAATTATTTTAGTAAATATTATAGCCTGCCTACTATAAGCCAGGATTTATACCAGATCCTGGGGATACAAAGTTTCTTAAGATTGGGGGAGATAACACTCCAGTGTTAAACAGGAAAGCAGGTTAAAAGCTAGCTGTATCACAGTGCGGTTAGTGCCGTGGTGTTCCAGGCTGGCTGTGTCTTGCTTGCTATTTTATTCTTATCCCCAGAGCAGTGCCTGGCACATGGTAGGTACTTACAAAAAATATTTAAATACATGTATGAATGTATACAGAAAGTGCTGTGAGAGCACCAAAAGGGGACCTGACAGGTCTACCAGGGGTGGGATGGAAGGGAGAGAGGGCATCATGGAGGCAGGGGATTTTACTGGACAGGCCAGCGATGGGCAGTGGGAAAGGTTTTATGGCAGAGGGGAGGGAGCGGCTTGTCGCTTTGATGTGCTGAGGGTGTGCAGTGTGGTTGGAGTTTGGTATGCTTTTTTTTTTTTTTTTTGAGACAGACTCTCACTCTGTTACCCTGAGTAGAGTGCCGTGGCGTCAGCCTAGCTCACAGCAACCTTAAACTCCTGGGCTCAAGTGATCCTCCTGCCTCAGCCTCCTGAGTAGCTGGGACTACAGGCGTGCACCACCACGCCTGGCTAATTTTTCTGTTTTTAGTAGAGACAGGGTCTCGCTCTTGCTCAGGCTGGTCTTGAACTCCTGAGCTCAAGCAGTCCTCCCGCCTTGGCCCCCCAGAATGCTAGGATTACAGGCGTGAGCCACCGTACCCAGCGTGGAGTTTGGTATGCTTTTGGGGAATGGTGTGAAATAGTCTGGGAGACAGGCTGAGGGTGAACGCTGCAAGGTCTCAAGGAGTTTAGACTTCATCTTTTGACACGTGGGAGCTGTCAAAGGTTCTAAGCAGAGTGAGTGACAGCCAAATCGTGATCCATTTAGAAAGATAATTTGGCCACAGTATGGAGTAGAGCTGGGGGAGGAGGTGATGAGGGCCAGTTGAGAAGGGGCAGGTGGGAGAGACATGTAAGGAGGGAACTGATGGGCTGTGGGCTGGACCAGGTGGGCAGGGAGTGAGCTGGAAGGAGTTGAGGAGGACTCAGTAGGCATACGAGTGAGTGCTCATGTTCTTAACCCGGGTGGAGAGTTCTAGAGGAGCAGGCTTGGGTAGAAGGGGAAAGCGAGGGGAGGTTGAGCGAGTTTGGTTCTAAGGCTGCAGTAGAGTACTGTGTCTCTTGCACAGGCTTCAAAGGAATGTAAATATGAGTTCAAGTCCCTGCTCCTCCACTTAGTATCAAGTGACTTTGGACAAGTTACCAAACTTCTCTGAGATTTAATTTCTTACTGGGTGCTTTTGGTTATTGACTTGGCACAGTGCCCTGCATAATAAGTCTTCATAAATGGTGCTTTTCATCGGACAGGTAGAAAAATAAGTCTGAAACTCAGTAGAGTAGTTGAGACTGGAGATCGCAGTGTGGAGGTGAAAGTTAAGTCTCGGGAATGGGTGCAGTCTCCCAGGGTAGTGTGAGGAGTGAGGACAGCAGAGTGCAGGAGATAGACCTTGGGGAAAGATCCCAGCACTGAAGGGTATGAAGCGGAGGTTGAGCTCAGAACCAAGGCCGGGAGCTACCAGAGAGCAGAAGAGAGGGATGGGAGGAGAAGGGTTATGGAGGGGTGGTTCCTCGGAGGTAGAGGAGGATGGATGGAAGAGCTCTTGGGTTTGCCCCCTAGGAGATCTGGCACTTTACTTTAGCAAGAGCAGTTTCAGTGGAGTGAGAGACAGAGCTAGGCTGTGGTGGATGGAGAAACAACATGATATGGGGGCAACTCAGGCAGCCTGCCTGGGCCATCTCTCCAGGCGCTCGGGAGTGGTGGGGAATGGTGCTGGTCCTTTGGCTCCATTAACTGGAACACTGGGGTTCTGAGTATTTCTTCTCATCACACTTACCTCTGTTTGTCTGCTAGGTCGCCTGTGGTCAGGATCACAGTCTGTTCCTAACGGATAAAGGAGAAGTCTATTCTTGTGGATGGAGCGCGGATGGGCAGACAGGTAGTGTACTTCTCACCCATTTGGGGCAGCGCACTGTCACTTAGCCATGGTGTTGGGGGTCGGATGGGCTCTTAGAGATTTCCTTTATTTTCCAGAAAGCCCAGCAGTGCATTAGACATTGCTTGTTGTCATTTATGCAAAGACTAATACATTCATCGTGTAGTGGTATTTCGTCCTGCAAAGTTGTCTGACTTGAATCAGACCTAGAAAATTCCAAAGTTTTAAAAAATATACCAGTTAAAATTAGATCTTTTTTCCTTCTCTGAGAGAACATGGAGAAAAAAGTTGTATGAGCGTGCAGAGGAACAGTAGGATTTCTGAGCTGCTATTTGTTCAGTGCTTAAAACTGTGGTTGGTATATAGGAAGTCTATGTAAGTGTTTGCTAAAAGAATGAATAATTAAAAGTAAGTGTTTTCTACCATGTTAGGTCTGGGTCACTACAATATCACCAGTGTGCCCACCAAGCTGGGTGGAGACCTTGCGGGAGTGAACATCGTCCAGGTGGCCACCTATGGCGACTGCTGCCTGGCCGTGTCTGCTGACGGAGGCCTCTTTGGTTGGGGAAACTCTGAGTACCTGCAGCTCGCTTCTGTCACTGACTCCACACAGGTACGAGGTCGCCTACAGCATGGTGCTGGGAGTTTTGGAAACACAAGGGTGTTAAGGATGCATATGAGAGGTTCTTCAAGCTGTAATATATAAAGTGCTGTTTAGGCCTAGCCTGTTGTAAAACGGCCTCTTCAGGGTACGAAGTTCTTGGCAGTCTCAGTGGAGCCTGAAAAGCAGCTTAGGTTCAACAGCCATCGTTGTCAATACTCGGTTGAGAGAGCCCTGGTTTAGATCAGTATTTAGGTATGCCTGTGTACCCTGTCTCGTTCTAAAAGGGATATGAGTGAGGCTGTTTCCCTAAGTCCCTGTGACGTCACAGCGTGCTTTTCATTGCAATGTATAATAACGTATGTCTGGAAAAGCCCACAGACCGTAAGTGTGCAGCTTGATGAAGACACCAGTGTGTCCCCGAGCTCACGTGGCGGGACACTAGCGGCACTGCTTTGTGGCCTCTCCGCATCACTGCCCCTCCTTCTCACCAAAGGGAGCCACTATCAGTGCAGTACAGTGGGCCTTTAGTATTTTATTAAGGAAAATTTCAAGTATAAACAAAAAATAGAAATCATTGTATAACTAATCTCTTTCTGTCCATCACCTATGTTCAACAATTTCTAACTAATGACCAATTTTTTTGATGGTGATATAATTCACTATATTAAAGTGTACAATTTAGTGGGTTTAGTATATTCACAAAGTTGTGCGCTGTCCCCGCAATCTAATTCCAGACTGTTTATATCACTCCTTCAAAAGACCCCATACCACTAATGGCCAGTTTTGTTGCATCTATAATTCCATCTACTTCTCTGTCCTGGATTATTTTGAAGCAAATCCTAGGCATCATATTTCATCCATAAAAGTTTCAGTATGTCTCTCTAAAAGATAAGGACTGTTTAAGAAACATACTACATTCCTTAATGTGATCAAATATAAATGTATATTAACAGGTAAGAAATCTGCACAAAGGAAAACTAAAGATCAGCTAATAAGATAAAAAATGCCTCCTCTGTGGTCTGGCACAGTGTCTAGAAGTGGTCGCACATTTGGCTCTGAGTTCTCTTACAAAGAGGAAAACATGGTCATTTATGATTTATTATTTCTGTAAGATAAACAGCAAATAAGGTGTTCAGAAGTACTGCTCTTCTTGACACCGAGGCCTGAGAAAAATGTCTCCCCTGGGCTTCCTGTGGGGCACGGATCTAATGTCATGTCGTTGTCTATTGCTGCATAACATATGACCCTAAAACTTAGCAGATCAAAACAACACATGTGTATCACATCACAGTTTCTGTGGGTCAGCAGTCTAGGGGTGGCTTAGCGGGGTCTTTTGGCTCTGAGTCTCTTAAAGGCTGCAGTCATCTTACGGTTCAGCCAGGGAAGGATCTGTGCCAAGCTCACTCTGGTGGTGTTGGCAGGGTGCAGGCCCTCGTGGACTGCTGGACGGAGGCCCCCTTTCCTCACTGGCAGCTGGCCAGCCAATAGCTGTCGGCCAGGCCTTCCTCGGTTCCTTGTCACACAGCTTCTCCACAGGGCAGCACACAACATGGCAGCTGGCGTCACCAGAGCGAGCAAATGAGAGGTCAGGAGGGTGCCAGCAAGGCAGGAGCCAGTGCTTCATAATTTAATCTCAGAAATGACATCCCCTGTTGTCACTGTGGCTGGAATTCTGTTCCTTAGAAGTCACTAGATCTAGCCCACACACAAGGGTTGGGATTACACCTGGGTGTGATAGCAGGAGATGGGATCACTGGAACCATTTTGCCACAATCTGGGTTTTTAAACATTACACTTATTTATTTATTTTAAAAAATTGATTCACTCTCGATTTTTGTCATGGCCTGAGCCTCATCCTGTCAGTGACTCCGGCGGAGAGTTTCCAATGGCCGTTTGCTAGAGCGTGTCTCAGCACGTGCGAGGGCACCACGCCAGAGCACAGTTAGGCAGAGACTCTTGGGGAGCCCACAGCAGAGTCTGGGGCGCAGCCCTGACAGCCCTGCTTTATGCAGGCGTCTTCTGGGCCAGTGAGCCCTTTATTCCTTTCCGGTCAACTTGGGGATGGTTATCCTCCAGCCCTCTCCATTTAAAAGTGAATCTGTAGAGATTCATGGCTGTCACCGAAGCGCTTAAAATCTATCTTTCTAAGTTATTTCTCAGTGGAAGTGCCAAGACCAAGTCCTGCTGGAAAGCTGCGTTGGCCACACTTCCCCCTCCGAGCCTCTCACCCTCCCGTCTCCCTCTCAGCAGATCTCCCCTCCAGTGTAATAAGCAGACGCCATCAGGTGGGAATGGCTCCGTTGCGCACTGCGCATCCTGCACACCCTGTGTCTGCACCCCTTGGCCTGCTCCGTTTGTAACCGTGGAGGGGGCAGCTCTGTTGGAAGTCAATTGTTTTCTCTTGGCCCTGGACCCATCTGCTCCCACTTTCTCAGAAACTGTACTCCATTGTCGGGCCTTCTCTCATCATTTCGACTTCTTCCTCTTTGCTGGTTTCTCGCAGTCAGCCTTTACACCTGACTCATGTCTTCCCCTGAGCAAGCCTTACCTAGACTCCTTCCTTTCCCCCGGCCCTGCCTTACCTCTTGCCTCCCTCTGAGCTGAACTTCTTAGAGCTGTGTTGACTGACATGTCCATTTCCTCGTCCCCTGTTTATTCTTCAGTTCAGCCCGCTTAGCTTCTGCCGTTATCGGTTTGCCGGATGGCTTTTGCCAGGGTTGCAAAAAATGATAAAGCATCTGGAGAACATTTTCCAGTATTTGTCTTTCTTGACCTCCGTGCAGCCCTTGACACTGACTGTGATATGTTGACCACCTTTGTGAATAACTCTCTTCCTTTTACCCACAGAACTACCCTCTTCTCTTCCTCTCTTGCCTTTCTTATCGTTCCTTTTGGTCTCGTTCCATTTGCCTCTCCTGCCAGGCCTTGGGGTGTGGGCTTTGCTCCCTTTTCTCTGTCTTCCCCCTTTGGAAGACCTTTGTCCCATGGCTTGCTTCAGCGACCATCTGTCTCCTGATGACTGTCCAACTTACATCTTAATCCCGCCTTCTCTTCCGAGTTCCAGACATCTCCAAGTGCCCCTGACACTTCCCCTTGGCTTTCTCTAGGCGCTGCACGCTCAGTACGTCCAAAGGGAACTCACGCTCGTCCCCCTGGCCTGCTCACATTCTACTCCAGAGAGCCCGTTTGTGCCCTGCTGGGGACTTACTGGCTTCCCACTGTGCTTGGGATAAGGACCAGTCCTTACTGTGGCCTGCGTTATCCTGTGTAGTCTGGCCTCCCTTGTCCCCGCTGGCGTCTGTGCCTTTTCCTCCCTGTTCCCCTGCTTCAGCCACCCTGACCTCCTTTCAACTCCCGGAATGGGCCATGCTCACCTCATTCCCTTTGCACGTGCCTCTCCTTCCCCTGGGTTGTCTCCTCCTCTCCCCTCGCCTGGGTAACTCCTGCTTACCCTTCAGATCTCAGGACACATGGAAGCCTCGCCTGACTGCTCCTCCCTTCAGACCTGGTCAGGTTCTCTGTCACACGCTCTCAGAGGCCCTTGAACTTTCCTTTGTGGCGTGTAGCGCAAACGTAATTTTGTGTTAATTTTGGTTGACGTCTGCCTCTTCTGCTAGGCTAGAACTCTCCAGGATGGAAACCGGATCTGCGTTGCTCCTTCTGTACCCCCAACACCTAGCATGATGCTCAGTGTATGCTAGATGTTCAGAAAATACTTGTGGAGTAAAGGAACGGACTGGACTTACTACTCCATGCATGAGACCGGAATGCTGCCCGGTTCTTACCGCTTTGCTCTCCTCACAGTGTGGACCCTTCCTTTGATTCAGGTGAACGTGCCCCGGTGCTTACCCTTCTCCGCCGTGGGGAAGGTGCAGCAAGCTGCGTGTGGCGGTACCGGCTGTGCTGTGCTCAATGGTGAGACCCTCTTCTGGCAGCTCACTGGAAACTATAGGTAGATTGGGTGGGGGGGTGGTCAGCGTCCACTGGATTCACAGGCTGTAGACCTCAGCCTAGAGGAGGGAATGTGGCCACGGGAAGATGCAGTTGGATTGAGTTCAGCTATCACAGGGCGAGGGTGAAATTCTTGACAGAAAGATAACAGCCCATGATTTATATGTAGACAGCAAAGGAGCTCAGTTACACTACAGCAAACTGCTGGAGTGGAGAAGGAACTGCTTTATTCCCCCCACCCCCTAGCCTGGGCCAGAGACTCCAGCTCTGCCTTCTGCAGCCAAGAAATAAAAGGCAGATGGGAGAGGAGCCTTAGAGTTTGGAAACTGAAATCTGTGCCCCTGGGATTAAATGTCTGGCACCACTGATGAGTATTAAACTTTTTGTAACTGAAAGAATATTGCTGAGGGTTTTAAGAATCTCTCCAGAAATCATTTATCTGTTTGGCTCACTCTTCCGCTCAGTATACAACGGAAAGCTGTCAGGAGGGGAGAAAACCGTCCTCGAGTTCTGTGTTCATGTGGGTTTTCTGGCTGGTTTACGGACTGGTCTTTTCCAGGTTACACTCAAAATGTGGGAAGTTTGCATTCTGAGATTGGTTAGCTGGCTAGACAGACTTCACAAGCAAGAATTTAAGCAGGGGAGAAAGAATTATTTTAAATCTCTGTCAGCATGTTCTTGCCAAGCAAGGAGAAAAAAAAAGTCTGTGTGGATATAATGAATCTTGGTGGTGCAGTTTGAATTTCTGGTGAGGGAGGGCTCTCCTTGGATTGACTTACTGACCGTTGTTTTTCCTGTAATGTAGGGGAAGGACATGTTTTTGTCTGGGGATATGGAATTCTTGGGAAAGGACCAAACCTAGTGGAAACTGCTCTTCCAGAAATGATTCCACCCACCCTCTTTGGCTTGACGGAGTTCAACCCAGAAGTCCAGGTTTCCCGCATTCGATGTGGACTCAGCCACTTTGCAGCACTTACCAGTAAGTGACCCAGCCCCGACAGCCCCAGAGCAGGATTGACAGAAGTGCCATCTTTCAACTGCAACCCCAAACTGTGGGCAGCTCTCAACTTCCATCCGTCCAGCAGAGTGGCGCCTTTGTATGGTTAATTAAACAGGGTGTCTGATCTAGAAGTTGTTTGGCTTGAGGTTGTATAATGTGTGTCCTTTTTTCATCCTGGAGTTTTGCATTTGGTTTATTTGGTCTGTGGTTAGGCTAATGTGAACGCGAAGATTCTCGAGAGGGCACACGCTGGTGGCGGGAGGAGGGGACCTTGAGTATGTGAGGGCACTGGAGGAGACCAGCAGAGGTTTTGCAAGTCCACAGTGGGCAGTTAGGAAATGAATGTGGGGCTTGATCCCATCCCCTGGCCACACCAGAAACCCCGATCTGACCCAGGGCCATGTGATGGCAAGAGGCAGATTTGCAAGACTCTCCTGTGGTTTTATGGAGATAAATCTACCAATTTCTCCAAAGTGCTGGGGGAGAGAATGATGAAAGGGAAGGCTGAACTGGAGGTTTTCTTAAAGACTTGCCAAATTACAAAGCCACAGAGTATCCAGTTACCCTGCGGGGCCCCTAGGATATGTGCCTTCTCTTGATTGTATCTCTTCGTCCACCACAGTTACTGTGGTTCAATTTGCTGCTTTCAGTTGACTTGAGTAGTAAAACTGTACTAAGTTAATTTCATTTTGTGATTCTCAAGCAAATTAGTTATTTCCTTGCAATTAAGAAATCTTTTCATCTCATGGCAAGTGATTGTTTTCTTTGTAAACATCTGGGCCAGGATAGTCAGTTTGGGTCGTCCCTGTTTGTGTTCTCTGGCCTCATGCTTATGTGCGGACAGTTCCAGATATCCGCCCTCCATATCAGGGTCCTAACTGCTATTCACTTCTTGTCTGAATTCCAGATTTCTGGGCCTTAAAACCGGCCGGCGGTAGCCTGGGTTGTTGTGGGTTGGAGTTTGATCTGACTCTGAGTGTATTAAAGCACGAAGGAAAGCTGAAGCTGAAGACTTCCCTGCCACTGCCCACCCAGAGCAGCCACTTCCCTTTGCAGATGAGTCTAGGTCCTGTAAATTTTTTAAAGCTATTTCAGTTTAGCCAATAAGAGTCATATGGACCGATTCTGGGGGTAACAGATATCTATTTTCCAGAATGTCTGAAGGCTTAACCTATGTGCCAGGTCAGCTATTTGGAAATCTGTATGAAGCTTTTGACTAGAGTTGACTCTTCCCTGTTTGCCATCATACCACATAGCCATTTCAGGTCACACTGCAACAAAATCCCTCTCCAGATTTCCCCCAGGACCCAGCAGCGACCCTCCAGGTATAAGTTACTGTCCCTCGGTAGAAGGAGCATCAGAGCTTGGGTTTCTCCCCTGCCTGCATGCCCAGCATTTGCCGTCGGCCATCTGGGAACTGGATTTGGTTTGTTTATCCTGTCTGTGGTCTGCTAACATTTTGGGGAGCCACACCGAATTGCTCTGTTAAACACGTAAGACTTGAATGTGGCGGGCAAGGGGGATGGCCAGACCCTTGGGGCTGTGACAGCTTGAAACAGAGGATTCCTTATTTCATCAGCTCAGGTTGTTGTAGTCTTGCCTTCTCCACGTCGCTGCCTCTGCCTCCCGTGACCCAAGCCTTTTGCCCGAGAGCAGGTAGTGAAACGAGGCTCCGTGCTCAGGAGTGCCTGAGCTGTGCAGATGGGGTCTGGCTTGGAGGCTGGGCGGCTGCCCAGGGCCAGGGCCTTCCCTAAGGCAGCACCCCCAGGGCCCTGGTCTACATTCCATCTCCTGGGCTGTTCTCTTATAGCAGCACCCTGTGCTTTTCCTTTGTGACACTTTTTACAATTTGTAAACATGTGTTTGTTAGTTAATCATTTTTTTATTTCTAGCCCTTTGACTAGATCTGGTCCCATGAGGACAGGAGCCATGTCTGTTCAGTCACTGTCCTGTCCCTGCTCCCAGAGCACAGACATAGACCCAGCACAGACAGGCTCCCAGGAACTAGAAGTCACTTGACTGAATGCTCCCGAGATGGGGACACCCAAGGAGGGAATGACAAATCATCCTACTTCTCACTGTCAACTTAGGAAGTGCAGGGTGTAGCCAGGATTTGTGGAGGACAGTCTGGGCAGACTGTGGGTGGGGGCGGGGGCCCGAGGGATGAGCAGAGTGTGCAGGGGCCACCTCTGCCTGCAGCTGCACGCGTGAGCTCGTCTCCCGTGTGGATGGACACAGTGCAAGTCCTGGGCTTGGACATGTTTTTGGTATGGGGACAGCATCTAAAACATTTACTTTTCCTTTCGAAAGAAAACATTAATACCTGGTAAAAATTGTAGTTTAACAGTGAGCCCTGTTTGTTCTTGGTTCTAGAAAGCCTGTTCTCATGACCCATCCTCTTCTTGGAGACTTGTTCTTTGCATAGCCCCAACCAAGCCACTGTTTTCCTCTCTTTGCAGACAAAGGAGAGCTGTTTGTGTGGGGCAAGAACATCCGAGGGTGCCTGGGAATCGGTCGCCTGGAAGACCAATATTTCCCGTGGAGGGTAAGGCTGGCCTGGGCAGGCTCAAGGATGTGGGTGGCCAGAGAACAAGTCACCTGATGTCACTGTAGGTGCCCAGCGTGCAGCTGGGCCAGGAAGAGGGTCACGTGACATGCTTCCCCTTCTGTGTCGTGGCTGCCCCCCTCCTGCCATCGCACACTGCCGGGGCGTCTGTGAGACTCCTGCGTGGTGCATGGGCGGAGCAAGGCCCACACCAGGCCCTCAGCTGCCTTAACTCCTGCTGTGGGACAGCTTGTCCCAGGACCTGTGGGTGGGAGGTGGGAGGGAGTGGCATACGCAAGTGTCCAGTTCCTGTAAGAAGCCCTGTGAGAGGCTGTCCTCGGGAACACAGAGCAGGGACGCAAAGGCACATGGGTGTATCAGCATGCCCTAGGCTCCAAGAGGCTCTGGAGAGGGAGCTATCTGAAGAAGTCAGCAAGCTGGGGGCTGTTCACAGAGGCCCATGTCAGGGAATGCTTTACAATGACTTTAAAAGAAAGCAGGATGTTTAATATTTAGGTTAAGTAGCCATGGCCACCAAATGAAAAAATAAAGGCTTTTCTTAGGGGGGCAGTATGCAGTTAGGCAAAAAGGCTCATCTCAGAATTAAAGGGGAAAAAGATTCTTTCTTAAATTGTAGTTTATCTTAGTGTTGTTTACTAAGTCAGTTCTTTTAAGTTATTCTAAAAAAAAGAGTTTTTTTTTTTTTTTAATACAGAGAGCATTGTTCATGGTACAAAAAAATGTATTTTCAAAAATGTCTCCTATCATTGTTCTAGAGGCAGCCACGGGTCCTGGTTTCTTACGCTCTCATGTGGAGATAGTCTGTGCATAGAGATGTGTATGTGTGTGTGTACATGTATGTGTGTGCATGTGCATGCTTGTGTCTGTGTGTATTTTATTAGAAGGTAGGGTTTTAATTGTTTTAAAATTGTGAAAAGCGTTTTTAAAAAACACTTGTAAAAATGCAAAAGATATGTATAATTTGAAAAAAAATAAGGACCCATCTGTCAAAACCCACTGCAGCATGTTCTGAAGCACTCTGGTGTTTCAGGGACTGTTTCTGTGGGCCCCACCCTCGGCTGCTGTTTCTCCTGGTTCTCCGTGAGCTCAGCAGGCCTCCATTCCTTCATTAAAAACTGTCAGTGGAGGCTCTAAGAGAACAAGTTGAAACGGAGACTTTAAACTTGTTGGAAAAAAATGCTCGTACACGAGAGTTGTTCCCAAGGTGGCTGGCACTTGCCAGCTTGTTCCTGAGCCTGGAAATGTCACTACGTGTGAGGAGTGGAGAGTTGGGCATTGGGCAGTGGACAGCAGCTCAGATAGAGTGAGCATCAGTAATTTCCATCTCCCACTTGTTTTCTCGGTGATTCCTCACTGCTCTCTCTTCACCCTTCCTTTTAAAAAGGATGACTTTCTGCAGGGAAGCTCAGGAAACAGTTAAGCAACTGGGGTTTGGATGAATGAACACTGAGGAGGACCTACCCACCTGCCTTCATTCTCCGCATCAGAGTGTAGAGTAGCCAGAGATCTGACTCGGGTCACGTTTTTCCTGCTGCGGAGGCCTGTGCAAAGCATTGGCCCCTGCATGTGCCGGGAGCAGAGCTGCTGACCCCACCACGTGATGCTTCTGTCCAGTTCGCTTGCTCTGACCCCTCGAGAACATGTGTCCTCTGGTCGTGGTGCCCCACACTCGTGCCATCAGGGAAAGAGCACTTGAGCCTGTCCCTGCGACGGCTGCATTTGGTGCCAAACCATTGTCCTCCCTCTCGCACAGTCAGTGAGCGCTAAGTATTTGTGTAAGGGAGCGGCTTTGTCCCCTGGTCCCCTCTTGATTGGAGGGCGGGCAGATTGGGCACAGGGGAGGGCTTGAAGTGGCAGGACAGTGGCAACAGCCAGGCTCGGATCCACTCGTGGGGTCCAGTCTCTTTTGCTGTACTCACTTCTTAAAATATTGCAGGTGATTTTTATTCTTTAAAAACTGCTATTTTCTAATTAATCCTCAGTGGAGGATACATTACATCATTTAGAAAGTATTTCAGAAAAGAAAGAAAGAGTGTACAGCTTTATTTGTAGCTCATGCAGTGGGACTAGCTAGTTACTCTTGGATTTGCACAAGTTGGGCTTTTCTTATAGTACATGGGCCCAGGAAGTGACATCTGAACCAACTGATTCAAACCTCTTCTTCCGGAAGCTTTCCAGGACATGCAGTCCTGTTGTGCATTGATATTCATCACTCAGAGGTCCGGTGTTTCTTCAAGGTCACACATCTAAGTCAGAGGCAGAGCCAAGGTTCAGACTCGGATACATCTTTTTTTTTGTTTGTTTGTTTTTAAGAGACAGGGTCTTGCTCTGTTGCTCTGGGTAGAGTGCAGTGGCATCATCATAGCTCACTGCAGCCTCCAACTCCTGGGCTCAAGCAATCCTCCCGAGTAGCTGGGACTACAGGTATGTGACCACCATGCCTGCCTGGCTAATTAAAAAAAATTTTTTTTTAGAGACGGACGGATCTTGCTGTGTTGCCTTGGTTTGTGTTTAACTCCTGGCCTCAAGCAATCCTCCCGCCTCGGCCTCCCAAAGTACAGGGATTGCAGGCTTGAGCCACCACACCTGGCTACAGATGTGTCTGACTTTTAAGATGATGGTATTGTCACTGTTGCCCACTTCCCCTGTGGGAGCCTGAAGCTGGAGAGAAGGCAGTATGCATAGCTGAGGAACATTCGGCCAGGCACTGTCTGGCCTTTCAGGACCCTCTGACCTAAGCAGGAGCACCACAGGCCTGGGACAGGGTTCGAGGGGGTTTTGAATGACTTTCACCCCCCAGGAAGCACACTCACTTTCAACAGACGTGACGGCCTTTCTTCGTGGAAGGCAGAGCATGGACAACGTGCAGGGCGCTTTACATTTGTTCTCTGTCATCAACCTTTGAGGGTTGGCTCTCGCTCCACAGTCCGCATGTGTGGAATTTGGGAGTCAGGGGGCTTGCCCAAAATCTCACGGCCCCTAAGTGGGTTGGGTACGATTTGAATTGGGGTCTCTGCCTGCAGACCGGTTCCATTCCCGCTGTGCCCCTCCGGTCAGGATGGGTGGGGGTTTGAGGTATAAGCTGGGAAACCCCTCGACCCCTGCCTCCTCCTCATGTGGCCATTGCGTAGGTCCTGGGTGGTTCTGACAGCGCAGGAGAGGAGCGCGTTTCACGAGCCGGCCCGGAGCCATGCCCCTGTGTCAGGTTCACCTCTTGCTGCCATGAGAGACTCACAGCTCGGCGCAGCTTCTCACCGCTCCTCTGTCTCTCACCTGGTGGGCATTTGTTTTAGGAAGTTAATTGTGGAGAGAAATGTGGCTAAACTGACTCTGCTCAAACTTTTAAGAGAATCACCTGGGCTGAATGTGCTTCTGCTTTTGGAGCTGCTTTCCTTTGCAGTAGAGTTGTGAGCGTGAAGTGGTTTAGAATAGAAACTCCTTATAACCTTGACTAGGACAAAAATAAAACACTGCTTAGGGGAGTGTTTTCTTGCACTCAGCTCCGAGACCGTGCAAGAGTGCTCACCAGGGGGAGCCGGAACCTCAGGGAGCCAGTGCTGCTCCCGAGAGGGGGCTCTCAGGGGCCCGAGGCAAAGGCCGTTGTCCTGGAGAGTGACCCAAGGCAAGTGGTTTGTGCTGCTTTGGGCTCTAATGGCCAGAGCACTGGGGGACAGGGACAGAGGTGCTAAGTGCAGCAGGTTGGCCACAGAGTGAGGAGAGCAGCACTTTCCCGGGAAAGGTAAACAGTGCTCTCTAATGGCCGGGAGGTTGCTAAGAGTTCACCTGGGCCCCGTCACCAGAGGCAGCGTGTTTTCTTCTGCTCCAGGGCCAGCCTGGAACGCTTTCCTCGTCTACGTGCCTTTGCGATGAACCGGGACACTGGTTCTTGTTTGTTCAGTGATTTCTGTAATAGGTTCTGCTAAAGACGTTTGTTTAGGGACGGGGGGATGGCATGACTTGGTTTCTAGCATCCATTTGCCTGTGGCCAGGAGTCCCTAATGGTCTCGTGTCCTCAGCGTAGGCGCAAAGCTCCGGGGTCAGCGCCTGCTGCCTGTGTGCTTTTTGGCCAGGCCATCTGGACCAGGCGTTTCCCCTCTTAAGCCCAGTAAACTCCACAGACTGTGACAGATCCCTTTCCAGCTGTCACACTGCCGGTTGAGTGAGGCCACCAGGAAAGGGTGGCCACATTCGGATCTGGTCCGTAGAAGCAGTGTCAGTGTCCTGGCAAGGGGCGGTGGGCAGGCCGTGCGGGGCTTCACGATAGGAAAGAACAAGCCTTGTGTCGCTCCTCTTTGCGTAAAGAGCCCCTGGAAGGACAACCAGAAACTAGTTAAAAATATTCATAGTTTCCAGTTCAGAGGCAGGTGGGAACTGGGGCAGGTGATGGTAGGGTGGTATTAAAAGGTATTTAATACCTTTTTATTCTTCACGGAATGTCCTTTTGCATTACCGAGTCATAATAATAATAAACAAGAAAGAGAAAGAAAATTGCCCCTTTCCTGGACAGCTGGCTTGGCTGTGTAGCTCTGGGCACACCTGGGACTGTTTGGGGTGTCCATTTCCAAGGCGAGGCTGTAAAATAGCTGGCACCCTGTTTAAGGCAAACAGGCTCATGCTGCTATGTTGGAATGAGGCTGTCTTCTTGCTCCCTTGAGGGTCAGGCCTTCCCGTGACGTCGAGTTGTCAGCCCAGACAAGTTCCCAGCAAGGTCTCTCTGAGACACAGCCCACGTTGCTCCCTGAGGGTGGCTGCACAGCCTGCCTGTGTCTGAAGCTGGGTTTGACAGGTAAGGGGACTGAAGACAGTGGGCCAACAGGGCCTGGTTCCCCAACTGCACCTACAAAGCAAGAGAAAGTTTCTGGAGCTGCCCAGTGAGCATGGTGGTGACCCTAGTAAAGGTCACTGAACGCCCAGCTTGAAGGCAGGGAGCCTGGCGGGGTTGTGCTCAGGGGAGCGGCCTCTGTGGGGCGTGCGTGTCCCAGGACAGTGCCAGGTCTGTGTTCTTGCCCAGAGCGGCCTCTCTGAAGGGAGGACGTGAGCAGCAGTGGACCTGCAGGGTAGTTGGATGCATCCCCATTTCCAGGGAGGGGAGCTGAGGCCCGGAGAGGGTAAGCGACCTACTAAGAGGCAGGGCCAGGTTGGGCCAACCCCAAAGCCCGACTGCCTCCCTGTGTGCCGTCTCCCCCTCATGGTGTGGTGGGCCTTATTTTTTAGGTGACGATGCCTGGGGAGCCTGTGGATGTGGCGTGTGGTGTGGATCACATGGTGACTCTGGCCAAGTCGTTCCTCTGAGTCTCCCGCCTGGCCTGCTGGAGTCTGCCCCTGGCCTCGGACTGCTCAGCAGCGACGGCACGTGGCCGGCCAGCCGGGGTTCTTGGATGGTGGCAGGAGAGGATCAGGACCCTTTGTGGAGTGTGGCATTCTCTCCGAAATCCCTTAGTGGGCACATACGGAGAGCATCTCTGGGACGAGGTCCCTTCTCCAGCTGAGGATGAGACCTGCAGAATTCAGCACAGGACGCTGCCTTCAGTGGGCCGAGCTCCTGAGGTGCTGCGGTGGCCCAGGGCGGGGACGATGATTTACACAGCTCAGCTCTCTCCAGGTAACCTGGGACAGCCATCCTCTGGTGTCATGCTTGGCCCAAGACACTGGTTTTAGGAAAGCTTAGTCCTCATCGCGTGACATTTTGCGTGATCTTACAAGGCGGCCTGACAGAATGTGGCGCTCAGGCGGGCTTCTGTTTCCCCTCTGTCACGGCAGGGCCCTTGGTTTGTGTCTGGCAGGCGTGCGTGTGCCTCAGCCCGAGCCCCACGTAGCTGAGGGAGCCAGGCTGGCTTTGGCTAAGTCAGTCTGCTCACAGCCCCCTCGGGTCGGCCGCCACAGCGCAGGCTCCCTGGCAGGACTGGGATTCTCTGTGGAGCTGCCAGTGTGTGCCAGCCCCCTGCCCCACGGGGCCGTGGCTGTCTCCACGTTGCGACCGTTCTCACTGCCTGGCTTGGAAACGCTGAGAAGCCCCTCAGTGAGATTGAGGCCGAATTCCTGTGGGCTGAGGGCCGTGAACACATCCACAAAAGCTTGGCTGGATTGCCAGCCGGCCTTGGAGAAGGATTCAGATTGTGAAGAACATTTGATTTAGTAGCGTGACTTGTCTTTTCCTTTAAAAACATCTTTTAAAAATCTCTTTTGGAATAAAGTCTGTTCTCTGCCTTTTGATTTTTAAGAACTGAAGAAGTTTTTTTTACAGTTTGACTTGATCATTTAGAGATTAGCTTTGAAAAACAAGGCTTTTGATAAAGAGACCAGTGAAAAATACTTTCAAAGACAGTCCCGTTTGAAAAACGTTTTCTGAACAGATTGTACTCCCATAGTTCAGTCGGGAGAAAATATCTGGCACTCACGTCACAAACGGGGATCTCATGGGCTGCCCACCTGCGCCCCATTCCTGTTACGCCTTCACTCAGCACTTGTGGGCCCCTGAGGTGCCAGGTACTGTTCATCATGCTGGGCACGTGGTGACAAAGCCCCTCCCTGTGAAGCCCGCGTTCCAGGGAGCGAAGCAGATGAAAACCAGTAAAATACCAGGTAGGGGGGACGGTCGTGTGGGCGGTGAAGAGAAAGGAGGAAGAGGGGTCAGGATGCTGGGAGGGCTGCGCTTTAAACTGGGATGGTCACCGCGCAGGCGGCGTCCTTGCTGCAACCTGAAGCCGGGAGGACCAGCCAGCCCGGTGTCTAGGGGAGCAGCCCTGTCGTGGCAGCTGCAGGGATCCTCACCTGGGTTGTGACCACAGTCCTCAGGTTTATTCCTAAGCTTATGACAGTAAAGTTTTTCCATGAACTTGAAATAGAAATTGAGAACCGTGTGTCATTTGCCTTCCTGAAACTCCCGGTGGGGCTAGGTCTACAGCTGCCCTGCAGTGAGAAGGGTAATCTGACCTCGGAGAAATACAAGCCGGGAAGCACATATTGATTTACGGACGGTAAGTGTGGCAGGAGGTCAGGCCTGGGTCACACCGGCTGGGGCTCAGGTAGGTGATGATAGGTGATGGAGGGTCTCTGGAGAAGGTGGGTTTTTAAACCACCCACCAAATGGCAACCAAAGTGCAGATCCAGTAACGATCAAGACCTTGATCTTGACATAGCAGCCTGTGTATAAGAAGAGATGTCCTTTTGTTTGTCTTGAAACCCAGTTTCTTCCTGCTGGGCTTGGTCTGCCCAGCTGGGCTGCTTGGCGGTGCCCACTGTGGGTCACTAGGGCTCGTGGGGGAGCTCCCCTGCCACGGGCCAGGCCCTCTCCCCAGGTGTCACCTGTGCTGGTCTCAGCACATGTCCTTGTTCCCCAGCCCCTCCCAGCACTTGCTGTGCCGTTAGCTCCGTTGCTGGCTTTATTGCTGTGCTCCCGGGGAGTGTTTGCCAACGCTGGTCTGCTCTCGCTTTAGTGGACGCGTGAACGGCACCCTGGAGGCAGTGAGCCTTGTGCTAATGCTGACGTGTCCTGTGGTCATTCATTGTCCCTGCACTCAGGCTCTGTTCTTCATCTGTGCAGGGGTCAGTAGCTGAGGCCAGAGAGGCGCCGGGTGGAAGGCGTAGCGTCCCCAGTTGTCAGCCCCTCGGCCACCACTGTCTTCCTGCCAGAGTGGTTTGCAAGGTGCGTGGGCCACTGTCCTAGTCCTCTTTGCCCCTGCCATATGTGCGGGCCACCGTGCCATAGTGATTTCTCGGGGCATGGGAGGGCTCTCACTGAATGAAAAACCTAAGTCAGCTAATAAAAGCGTGTGATTCTTGGAAGGTTGTCTTCGAAGGTTGTCAACCTCAACAGAATCCCATCATGACTGTTCTTGTTTCTTGAATATATGGTTGGCCCATGTTTTTCATTAATTCAGGAAATACTTAGGTACTTTGTTGCATGTGACGAAGTTGAATCCTGAGAAACATGCAATAAAGAGAACTCTCTGGCTTGGCACAGAAGCAGGTCACAGTCTGGCCGAGTGCCCGGCACCGCGCCTGGCCCAGGGTCAAAACTCAGGATGCGTTTATGAAGATTCTGCGCTTCTCCCCTAGCCGTCTGTCCCGTGCCAGCATCTGACGGGGCCCGGCCCCTCCGAACAGCCGCGGGAGCTGCTCACACTGTTGCGAGCGCCATCCTGTCTGCAATCCACGGCCCCAGTGCTGCTCTGTCACCCCAGCTTATTCATGCGGCCTCACAGCACAGACATTTTGAGATGGCTTTGGGGACGGGACCCAACACTGGCACAGCCCGAGGCAGCCATCTGCACCAGGCCCTGTCCTGCCTGTGACGGTGAACTTGTCCCTGCCCCAAGGACCCCACACTTGCCTTTCTCCCAGGGGGCATTACCCAGCTCCCTGAGAGATGCTGCACTGTCATGGAATTCCACATTGCACACCAACCCTGCCAGCCCCAGTTCAGCTTGAACTGGAGATGGTGTTTCGGGTCCCTCTAGCTGGGCTTTTCTCAGATCTGGGGCCACACTGAGGTGCATCCTGCACAGTCAAGTTTAAAAGGATAAACCCAGACACTGTTGTCCCTTCAAACCAGGACTCAGCATTGCGAGGGAGGCAATGTGAGGTGTAGCTGCGGTAGGTGGTGCTCATGGTGAAGACCAGAGACGTCATCGCTCTGGGAGCAGGTGGCAGCTGAATGCCCGGAGACCAGCGTAGAGCCTACGAAGCCAGGCCCATCAGGAGGGGGCCCTGTTTGAGTCCCTGCCTTGACTAAAACTGTACAGGCTTAGGCCATCGGCGGTGAGCTAGCCCCACAGCTGCAGAACTGACCCTCATTCCAGTGGGGGATATTGAAGGTGAGGAAGAGGACGGATGGGCTGCATGCTCTGAGCACCTGCTGTGTGCAGGGCCTGTGCTGGGCACGCGGTGGTGAGCAGGATGCCTTTGTTCATTCAGGCTTCTGCCTCTGATTGGTGTGGCCTCGAAATGGAGAAGTCGAGATGAGGCCTCTGCCCTGCAGGCAGCCCAGGGACCAGTGTTCATGACAGGGACTTTGGGATTCCTCTGGGCAGAGTCTAGCCCTTAACCCTGGGCTTCTCAACCAGTAGGATCATCCGGCAGTAGACTCATCTGGAGGCTTTAAGAAGAATATACATTTTGTTTATTCATTCATCAGGTGATAGACATTTGGGTTGGTTCTGCTTTTTGACTATTAATGAAGGCCAAAACATTAATTATATAAATTTTACATTGGTCTGGTGTTTTGTTTTTGGAATATTCTGTACAAGCTTTTGTGTCAACATTTAAGTTTTTAGTTGTCATGGGTATATACCTAGGCATGGAATTGCTGGATCATTTCGTTTTTTAAGTTTTGACTTAATATCGTTTAACCCACCACACACTCTGTAAGTTCCAAGATACTGAATGTTTATTTCCCTGACTACGACTCGGGCTGTTCCCCGCAGGCTCCTTGAGGGCTGGCTGTCTGCCTGTCTGCATTTCTGCCTCTGCTGTAGGGACCCCGGGTGCCTGGCTCTCACCAGAGCTTAGTGACCATGTGTTCAGAGATGGGCCATGAGCTAGCTGGGCTCAGGTGGACATCTCTTGGAAGAACACCCCAAATGTGACGTTCAACTCCCAACCTTTGCAAGGTAAAGACCTCCATGTTGTCTCCATCTTATCGTTCCTTTCCTGTGTCACCCTCGCTGTGTTTATGGGAATGTCACTTGTCAGGGACTGTCAGAACAGGTACCTTTCCTTTCTGGTTGTCCCTGATACTGTGCATCAGACCTGTTGCTTTTTCTGCCACATTCCTTTTTTTCTCCCCCAAATTGAGGTGTAAGTCACGTAACATAAAACCGTTTTATATCACAGTTTTTTTTTTTTAGCAAACTGTTGGGCAACAGTCCCCATGATTTCATGTCACATGTTCACTTTTGGTGCTTTTTTCTAGCTTTACCATCGGGAACTTACCCCCTTGGCTGAACTCACATGCTAAAACCATATTGAAATTAAGGCCAACTAAGTCTGACCCTTTGGGGTGGAGTCTGGTGTGGGTAGAAAGCTCCCCAGGGGTTTCAACGTGCAGTTAGGTTTGAGAGCCCTGCCCAGTAGAAGCCAAAGCTGCACCCTAGGAGGAGTTATACCCTGTCAGCGAGAGAGGCTCATGGGTGGTTCTGAGGCGCTGGCCGATCATTGGCCTGGCCCTGCCACCCTGGAGTCTGCACTGTGCAGGTTCAGGGGATGGCCCTTGAGCCAGCCCTGGTCATCTCTCCTGAGATCCAAGGCAGGACACTGACCCTGGACATGCCATTTTCCTCCCCCCAGCCATATTTGGGAATCCAGAACCCTCTATTCAGATGCCAGGCCTGGTCTCTCCTGCTGCACAGAAGTCTGAGGCCCTTGCGCTTCAGCCTCACCCTCTACCAGCCCCGTCTATTTCCTTCCTCCCCCAAGTGCCCTCTGTGCCTTCTGAGCCAGTGCTGTTCTGTCTGCTCGGTCCCTCTTGTCTCACGAAGCTCGACCCTCATAGCCCCGCTTCTTGGTCTTCCCCCTACAGCTGGGCAGCTGGCCAGTCCCTGGTCCGAGCACAGCACCCCTCTGGTCTGTCCTAGCGCTGCCTGCCCTGCGCCGGTGCAGCAGCTGTAGCAGGTCACGCCAGCCCCAGCCCACGTGGATGTGAGTGGGCAGTGGAAGTGAAGCCCAGGCTCAGGAGGCCCTTGTAACAGTTTTGAGTTTGTGCCCATGGCTCCAGTGGGACGTGTGCAGATCTCAGACAGAAAAGCCTTCTCAGCAGCCAGAGCTTGGGCTCTGGGGGGGGTGGGAGAATATTCAGCCCCATTTTCACTCCCTTCCATCTCTGGGGCTGCCAGGGGTGAGGTGGGTGGAGCTAGGGGATGGGGGGCAGAGTGCAGAAACAGGTCTTCAGCCCTGCCCTGCTCTCACTGTGACAGGGCCCCGACCTTCCAGGGACAAGAGAGGAGCCGGGAGAAGGTGTCTGAGGTCCAGGACCTGCTGGTCTCAAGCCCATCTTTTCCTCACCTGGGCAGCCCCAGTGCCCCACCTACCAAGAAGGCAGGAGCCAAAAGCCATAGTGGAGGGACAAGTGCCCAGTCCCCTCTCCTGACCCCAGGATATCTTGTCTGGAGGAATCATCTCTGGAGCTTCTGGCACTTTCCTGGGGCTGTGATGGCCACAGCTGGGCTCCAGGCTTGGGGCAGAGGCCCCCGGCTGTGCATCCAGCCCTGATCCTCCCCTGCCATCGGCAAGGCCCTGTCCAGCTCCGTGGGCCCCGACCCCCAGGCCTGCTGCTGCCCGAGGCCTGAGCAGGATGCTGGCGTAGCAGCCAGCCTGCAAGACTCAGCGATCTTCACCTCCCGGTCTTCACTCCTTTGCGAAGTTTCCCCACGTCAAATCAGAGCTGGGCTGCTGGGCTGCAGACACGGCAGTACGGTGGAGGTCACGGCTTGTGAACTCTGAGGCCAGGGATAGAGAGCAGTTTGGCTTCTACCTCAGGCCCTTGAATCCCTTGCTCTGGGGGAAGCCAGGCGCCATACTGTGAGGACACTCAAGCAGCCCTGTGTGGAGACCCACGTGGGGAAGGACTGAGGCCTCCTGCCCACAGCCAGGCCCAACCTAGGAAGTAGAGCCTCCAGCCCAAGCTGGGACTTCGGACAACGGAAACCTCATGCGTGACGCTGAGCCAGAATTGCTCAACCAAACGGCTCCTGAATTCCTGACCCACAGAACTGTGATACTTAAAAAACTATTTTAAGCCACTAGGTTTGGGGGCAACTTGTTATGCAGCATCAGGTAACCAGTGCAGCCCCTCTGCTCTGGGGGCCATTCCTCAGATTCCGGGCGTTGTTCCGGAAGGGCTGTTCTGCCCCCTCCACCCCAGCCCGTGTTCCCCAGAGCACGATGTGCAAGAGAAAGAGAAGAGATGCAGCCCTGAATGGATGAGCACAAAATCAGCCGCCAGCCAACGTCGTTTTCTTCATTTTAATTAACACTTTACAAAGTACAAAATATACTGTCTTTTTTGGGGGGAACATTAGGTACTTTTTTCTTGCCATCATACAGTACATGAATCTTGAAGGTTTTGTGTTTCTTCAACAAGAAAATAAGCGTGAGGGCCCAGGGGTGGGGGCGGGACGGCCAGTTCTCCCCTGTGCCCAGACCCTGGGACTAATGAGGCGCCACTGCGACTGCTGGTGACCGGGCCACAGGGGGCCGTGGGCAGGGTCCCTGCCCCTCCTAAGGTGCGCTCCGGGCAGGGCAGAGGCCCTCACGACCCCACTGCGCATCCACTGTCCACTCGCCCCGTCTCAGGATAACGGAAATGATTTTGGCATAGAGCGGGGGGAGGCCTGGAGCTGTCTTGTGAGCCCACTCCTGCGTTGGAGCCAGTCTGCTGACCTCTTCCCGGACTGTTTTCTGAATATAGGGAAACTGAGGCAGTGGAAAGGCAAATGCACTGAGCTTGGCCTGCTTTTCTCCCCTGCAAATGAAGTGGGGTCTCCAGCTTTGCTGGACGCTTTTCCAGGGTGAGCCCCAGTGGGTGTGGGGGCCCAGCCTGCACGGCCCCGCCCCGTGAACGCTGCAGGACTGGGCGCTCTGCAGAGCCATCGTGGGCAGGCCCTGCCCCTTCCGACCAACTCACCGACTGCCAGGCCTCTGGGGACACCTCTGCCCTGCAGCCAGGGCCTGCACCCGCGGCCTGCGCCACTCCCCCCACCACCTCTGTACCCGTGGCAAGACTGCTACCGAGGACTCAAAACACTGAAAGAGCCAGTCCCACAGCTCAGATTTGGGCCCTGCACATGTGTGCACACCCACACTACCGTGTGTAACACGCCCACGCTCACACACGCACGCACACACGTAAACATGCACAGACCAGCGTCCCAACTCCCAGGGCAGGGCCGCCCTGCACTTCCGACTCCCTCCACTCCCCTCTCCTCGTACCAGAACCACTTGCCACCAGGCTGCCCACAGATGCCATGGCCTGGGCCTCGGGCTTCTGCTTCAGGCCACTCCTGGTGCCATCAGCCCCCAGGACCCCCTGCTGCCTCTGCCAAGCGCTCCCGCCCTCACTGTCCAGGACAGCAGCCTTCACAGGAGCCCCGGAGAGCACAGCCGGCCACAGCCCACCCGCGGCCTCCTCCCAGTCTGTGCAACGGGGCACAGGGACAGTCAAGCTTGTCCTTTCGGTGCCTCTAATGTGAAAACAGAAGCAAGCAAGCTGGGATGAGCTTTGAGATGCAGGAAAAGCTACCTAGCTATGCCAGGGCTCGACGCCCCTGGGACAAGCCCTGGCCACTCTTCCCAAGCCTGCCTGTGCAGCTCCGCGGGGCACAGTACCCAGAGCCGAGGTCTTGTCACTGCTCGTCACCCTCACCCAGGCTCCACCACGGCTGACTCCTCTGCTCTCAGCCCTGCACAGCCCTCCCAGAGGTACAGGGGTGTCTTCTGCCCACCTCCCCTCGACCAAGTGCTTCACTAGGGACGTGGCATCAAAGATCCCTCAGTCCCAGGGCTGGAGTGCTCTGTGGTCACATGGGGGTCCCCCAAAGGCCCCCTCTCGTAGCTGGGGCTGGGAAGAGCCCTAGGTGTCCCCACATCCAGATCTAAAGGTGTGGAGAGGTGGCCCAGGGTGGCCTCGGGATGCCTAAGGGTCTGCCTGGGGCAGCTGGTGGTAGGTGGCCAGGTTCACCTCTGAAGGTCACCAGGCAAATGGCACCCTGGGCTTGGACTGGGGCCTGGCCCTTCTCACCCGCCCTAGTCTTCTCTCCTGACTGCCACGGCACCCTCTGTCAACCTCAGAGGGGATCAGCCCCACCAGACCAAGCATCCTCCTGCTGGACACCAAATGGGTCACCTCGGCCGTGCTGTCTGCTGGGACGGCCACAGTGGGCAGCTCTGGGCCACCCGGCTCCTTCCCTTCGCACCTGCGAGCGGCCTGGTGCCTGGAGGTGAGGGAGGGGAGGCTGCTGGTGGTGTGGGGGCTCTGGGCCCCCGGTCTTAGGGGCAGGGGGCTAGCGGGATCAGGGCTGCCTCTCCGGCTCGATGCACACCTGGGCTGGGGGCAGAGCTGGGCAGCGCCTCTCAGGGGGCTTCAAGATCCCGTGGAGGAAGGAGGGGCAGAGCTGGCCATGCCCAGGTCTTTGCAGGGACAGGACTGGTGCTGAAGGAGAAAGGGGGTTCTTGGGGACCAGGGGACCCCATGCTGAGGCGGGGCTTCGTCAGTGGGGAATGTCACTGCTCCCCTTCACCCCCGTCTGCAGCATACAGGGACGAGGGGTGAGGGGAGTGTCTAGACTGAGCTATTCTTACCAGGGAGCCACAGGAGGCAAAGACATACTCTCAGAGCCCAGGCGGCAGCTCTGGGGCTGCCCGCGCCCCCTCCTCGGGGCGCCCTGCCCAGGAAGCCCGGCTGTGTTCCCGGAGACCCCATGGTGTGAAGACCCCCGTTTCCCTCCCCGACACGCCCATCCTCCTCAGGCTGCCTCTGAGGCTGGGGCTGGGGGACGATGGCGCAGCCAGGCAGGGAGCCCCACGTGTCTGCCAGTGATGCGGGCCCCAAAGCCCCTCTGAGAAACACACGCCCCTCCAAACGGGGCCTGCAGAGACCCTCACAGCCAGCAGCCCAGGACACGGCTGGGGGCGTGGCGAAACCTCTCACGTCCCCCCCACAAAGAGCTGTGAGACCAAACCAAGACTACGCTACGCACAGAACACCAAGATAAACCAAGCTTCTTCACACAAGCAGGAGGACGGGAATGGGAACATTAAAGAGTCCACCATGGCCGAGGCGTGGGGTCCCCTGGGGGCAGCTCCCGAGACGGAGACTGGGACAGGGGCCACCTTGTGGAGCAGGCCAGGGCAGCAGAGCCACGCCCTTGCCACGACCCTCCTGGCACGTGGGCTTTCCTCGGTTAGACGGACCTGTCCCCGGGGGAGACCTGGGAAAGAACCTGAGATTTCTAAGCTTGCAGGTAAAAAAACAATCAGGTAAGCCACCTGCAGAAAAGCCACCATCCAAGGACAGGGGACCCTGGGTGGGACGCAGGGAGTTTGGCCCAGCCGGTGGGCCCAGGTCTTCAGGGTGAGGAAGCTGGGTGTGGGGGGTGGGGCGCGTTCTGTTAAAAAGCAAGAAATTCCAACTACTCTTCCCTCTGAACCAACATCCCCCAAAATAAAACAAGCATGTCCAGGGACCCTGGCTGGGGAAACGGGGACACAGAAAGCGCGACCCACACCACGCAGCCCCTCAGCACCCGCCCTGGGCCGCAGGCTCCTCGGCTGCTGGTTTCGCTTTCTCTCGGGTCAGGTCAGAGGGGTTCAATCGGCTTCTCTAATAATCGTATTGCCTATATACTTGAATTAAAAATATATGGTGGCTCAAAACGTGCCTGTGTGCCTGGCAGACAGTGTGGGGCGGAGGCCGTCGCACACCCAGTGGGGTCTGTGTCCACGCACTGCGCACACAGTATATATTAACATATATATTGCTCAAGTATATATGCTATTTACAGTATATATCTCTATCAACATAAAACACAGGTATTTATAGGTGTGTACAATAGTTACGTCCTAGGAGATCCAGGGAACACAAGACTCGGGGGGCACGGGCCGACACACGTGCATGGCAGGAGGGAAAGGCAGAGAAGTGACACCATCAGGGAAGTAACAGAAAGGAAAATCAAGGCCTTCCAAGGACAGAAAGGGGACTTAGGGCTTTAACCGCTGCCCTTCCCACTCGGCCACCCTCCTCTTGGGACCAGCAAACGATTTGTAAGTTTTGGAGTTTTGTGCAAAATGAATTAACTTAAGAAAAAAAAAGTGGGTTTCTAATTAGTGTGGTGGGCTCTTTAGCATCCCGAAGGATCTCGAAGAAAGCTCCTCCCTCTGGTGATCCCTGGGGCTCAGAGGGTCCTTCCTGCCAGCTCAGAGAAGCGGGGAGTCCTTCACCAGGACAGGAAAATATCCTTTCTCCTCTGACCTTCTCGGGGACAGCACAACTCAGCTGCTGCCTGGGAAAGAGGCAGGGGTCCTGCTCACCCAGACAGCACACCCCACGGGGGGCACAGCACTGAACCTGTTTCCCCCAGATAAGACCACCCGGCTGGCCTGCCACCTCCTGTCCACCTCACCCGCTCTGATGCCCAGACAGAACCACGGCTGGTTGGGAGGCCCCAGCATCTCGTAAGGGACCTCCGCTCCCAGCTCCCCACTCAGGACGCGGTCGAGGCCCCCGCCGCAGCTCCCACTCTCATGACCGTCCCTGGAGCCACAGGGCACCAGCCAAGCGACATTGAGCCCTGGGCCCCCCAACGGAACTCAAATACGCCCCATCCCCCCAAAACAGAAACCACTGCCAATAGCAGCCGGGGCGCAAAAACATTAAATAAAAACTAAAACAAGGTACGATATTCTCTATTAAGGCTCAGTTAAGCTGCCTCCCAGGTCAAGTACTGATGAACGCCACGGCCCCAGCCGAGGGGCGGGCGGGCAGGCAGGCGAGTGGGGAGTGGGGGAGGGGAGGATGGTGGGGAGGCCTGTGCTGGTCTAGTCAACTGCTGGGGAGGTGGGGAGTCCCCTAAGGACCTCCATGGGGATGCCCCCGCTGGGGGAAACTGAGACTCCGCCTGCCCAAGCAGGGTCCAGGGAAAGAAGGGACAGGAGCTGGTGCTCCAGGCTGGTGGGTCTCCTGGGGCCCCTCCTCCCCAAGGAGTGAGCGCTCATGGTGGGGAGGACTGCACAGGGCCCCTCTTGGCAGTCGTGCTGGGATTCGGGCGCAGGCCCTGTGGTTGGCAGGCAAGGTGCAGGGTGGCTCGGGTCCTTCCCAGCGCGGGGGCCCCACCGTGTTCCTGTCTGAGCCTCACCAGCCACTCTGACCCGCTGGCCTCCACTCTGAGGGAACCAGCCCTGAGCTGATGGGACCAGAGACCAGCGACCACAGTACTCGGCCTCCATCTTCATGGGGGCCTTCCGGGGCTCCACAAACTCAGCCCCGCTCTGCCAGCCCCCCGGGGTGACATGAGGAACAGCACACCGGCATCTCGTGGGAGGGACCAGCTTCCTTTGGCATCTGCCCCGGCTGCGGGCGAGGACGGATGAGAACGTGGATGGCTCACGTGCTCCCTGGACCTCAGAAATCATTTTCTGGGGGTGGGGTTGGGGGAAGGAGGCGGGTCGTTCTCCGGGGGTTCTGGGGGCTCTGGGAAGGCAAGAGGGCATGGGGAGGCCTTGGCTTGGGCCCCAGGCCTGGAGGGGTTGGCAATTGGGGGGGTCTCCCAGAGGCCCCTTCCTTGGGGGTCCCCGGGCCGATTTTCCAGTCTGTGGAGAAATACTGCAAGAACAAGCTTCGGGGCAGGGGCCGGGCAGCGGCAGGGGCAGCAGAAGAGGCCCTCTAGTGTTCCTCTGCCTGACTGACCTTCAGGGCACTGATGACGCCGCTGATGTTCTCCTCCGGCACCTGCAGGGGCAGCAAGCACACACCTGGCCTGAGCCCCGGCACCTGCCCTGCCCCGGCTCCGCCCGGGGTGGGAGACACTCACCAGTGCGTGGTCGAACTTGAAAGTACTGATGTAGTAGGCGGGGATGTCTGCAGCAGCCAAGGGCTCGGAGATCTGGGCCACGATGCCACACTCGTCTAGGAAAAGGGGGACCACGTTCAGCACTGCGTGGCCAGAGCGCCCTGGCCCACATCGCTGCTCAGAGCGGCCAGCACCCACCCCAGAGAACTTCTCCCTCCCCAACCCCAAAGGCCCCTCCACCCAGGAGCCTTCTCTGTCTGGTCACTGGCCATCAACGGGCACGCCCTCCTCAGGGCGCCACAGACTCGGCTCTGCCCAACCCCCATCACCCTCTGCCTATTTCTGCGCCTCGTGTTCCCGATCCGTCTTGTGAGTTCTCCAAAGACAGAGCTGGAGGTGGCATGCACGACAGGGAGGACGTGGGTTCGGGCCCCTCTCAGTCTTGCTCTGACTTTTCTAGCCTGCTGACCGTGGGCAGATCTCCTCCTCTCTGAGCCTAGCTTTTTTCCCTGGAGTCCGTGCCAGGTAACAGCCCCTGCCTGCTCTAAAGGCATCTGGTTGGGGCTGGAATGTGCTGTCCTTCTCCCTCCAGACCCCCATGGTAGGGGTCTGTAAGGCCCTCCCACCCCTTTGTAATGTCACTTGGGGTTGCCTGGGGCTGGTCCCTCCCTCACTCCCAGGCTCCCTTTCCTGATTGGAGGTGCACGTGGGGCTTCCTCCTGCAAGATCTCTAGGATTTGAGGACCCCTCTCCTCCCCCTACACAATTCCCTAGGTTGTTTCCCTAAAAGCTTGTGTTCTGATTTCAGCAATGATGCACTTCCCCAACCTTCCTTAACTAGGTGGGTGGGTGCAGACCTGGTCACCAGCTCCCACAGGATTCTGAACCCCAAGCCTGGACTCACCCTGGGTTGCACCCTTCTGTGGGTCACCCCTGTCATCACCAAGCCCAGCGTCCTCTCAGCCCCTGGACTTGTGTAGGAGTGGCCTGGCACGTCGCCCAAGTTCCCGATTTCTGCCCGAATCCACAGGCCTCTGTGGTGGCCGTGTGGGCCTCATGCCTGCACTTCGGACCATCCACTCTGCTACGCGGTGGAGATTGGTTGTGTCCTAAGATCCCTTTAGCCGTAGACAGAACTATTCCTATAAACATGGGGCGGGGGGAGGGCAGGCGTAGGAGATGAGGGTCTAGCCTGGTACCTTTTCAACTTCGAGTTGTGACATCAATTTAGAGGACTGGTGACCAGCACTTTATAAACTGACACAGAGCATGAGGCTAGAGCAGGCGTGGTCTTGGGAAACTTTACTCTGAGTTGTCTGTGGGTGGGTGTGTGCCGGGTCACCATGTAAAATCTATCGACTCCAGACCACGGTCAAAAACATATGGGATGGGCCAGTCTAGAATCTTTCAGGTTCTCTGTATTTTTCCTGCAGGCATATTTACAGCTAAGTATGAGCTCTACAACCCTCAACATCTGGGACGGAGCCTCCAGCTGCTGCCTGCAAGCCCAACATATGCACTTCCTCCATCGTCCGACTCACGGGGAGACGTCTGGCGTTATGTGGACTTACGTGAAGGAAAACCGCCAATATTCGTTACCTCTGAGCAGCGGGACTAAAGAGTGTTTATTTTTCTCAATTTTTATCACAGCCCAGTTTTCTAATAATAAGCAACGTATTAGTTTTTGAGTGGGGAAAATAAGAGCCTCTGATCGAAGCCTACTCTTCTCTCCCCTGGAGGCCTGTATGCACCTGTCCCACGCTGGTCGAGGGATGGCGCATCAGGGGACTCAAGCCCCTAAACCCCAGTGTCCCCTCCTATACCCCTGAGCAGGGGCAGAGTCACCAGGACGATGCGTGTGAGTGAGCCCCGGTGCTGAAGCCCACGGGGCTCACCAAATCCCAGGGGCTGTCCTCCAATCCGCACCATCTTCCAGAGCTCTCCAGATGCGCTCGTGAACAGCAGGTTACTAGGAAACCTTCAAAGGGGCGAGAGAAAAATCCCACAGACGGGTGTTAATTGTGTTCCTTCCAGCAGCCCTCTGCGGAACCTTCCCTTCCTGCCCGTGGGGTGGGTGGGACAGAGCTCAGGGCCCCCCAGCATCATCCCCTCCTGACACCCTAGACCTGCTCACTCTGCAGCTCCTCGTCTTGGGGGGAGGCGGACGAGGAGGGCAGTGCTGGGCTGGGCTGTTCAGGACATCCCTCCCCAGCTCCAGAGTGGGGGCTGACGGACAAACAGTGCTGCTTTGCCACCACCCACCGGGGACCCCACACAACCCCTGCACCTCTCGGAGCTGCGGGGCCAGCTCACCTACAGTAAAAGGCTGCAGTGAGGGCTGATCAGGGACCGAGTGGGTGATGTGCCCAATACGGCCCACCAAGGGCCTGGCTCACCTCTGCTGGGTCTGCACGTCCATCACCAGGGAGATGTAGCCCTCGATGAGGGAGAAGGAGAAGAAGCGGATGTGGCCGCAGTCGTCGCCAGCAGCCATGGGGTCCTTCACTCTGGGGGCCGAGGGCAGCTGGTGAGGGCGGGGTCCCCACTGTACCCGCCTGCCTGTCCTTCTGCGCTGGCCCAGATCCAGGCCCCAAGTCGGCCTTGCTGGGGGCCCCTGAGCTGGCGCCTCTCCCTCTCTGTGCTCACCGATGCGGTGGGGACGGCCACATTCACGGTGGCGGGAGCCGCACTTCACAGTGCAGGAGGCCCAGTCGGCCTCGGAGCCGGCCCCTTCCTGTGTCTGTTCACGTCTCGGGCACAGGCTGAGGTCACTGCCAGCTTGCTGGACCCTGCCCCACCCCACCTGGCGTTGGTCTAGACATTACAAAATCCACCGAGGAAGGACGCAAACTGTCCTCCACCTGAGTTCTTGTTGCCTTCAGGGACTGGGGCTGCCCTTGCAGCTCAGGGGACGGTGGGGTGTTCATTACATGTACGTGTGCCCCTGGGCCTTCACCAACTTTTGGGGTTCCCAGGGTAGAATGTCTCCCTCCTCAGACTGAGGCTCTCAGGCAGAGCCGTGTCAACCGCCCTGCAGCTCCTCACACCAGAGGGAGTCCTACCCGTTGGAGTAGAACATGACGTCCATGAGGAGCGTGGCAACAGTAGGCAGCGTGTCAGGGTCCAGGCTGGTGACACAGAATCTGTTGCTCGGGCTGGACAGCGGGTGGATGACCGGCCTCTGGACTGGGAGAGCACAAAGACATGGGGCACTGAGGTGGGGACCTTGAGTGGCAGTGTGGGTGGGTACAGGGCCCAGAAGGAGTATGGGGGGGCCAGCACAGGCCCCTCGAGACTCGGCCCTGTCGCTTCTCTAGCCTCCACCACCACCTCCAGCTCTCCTGAGTCTCTGGCTTGCCTTCAGGCCCCCGGGCCTTTGCACACGCTGTGCAGGCTGCTGAAATGCCCTTTCCAGCTCCTCGCCAGGCTTAGCTGCTACTTGTGCCCCAAGCTTCAGCTGGACAGCTCCTGCCCCTGGGAGGCCTGCCCCATACCCTGGGTGGGGACAGGGTGGCCTTTGGCCATCGCCGGCTGCATGCATGGCCATCACCCTTGCTGTACCATGGCAGCATAGTCTGCCCAGGACTGCTGTACCATTTTATGTCTGGCACTATTATTATTACTATTATTATTATTATTATTTTTAGGGACAGGGTCTCACTCTGTTGCCCAGGCTGGAGAGGGCAGCGGCATGGTCATAGCTCACTGTAGCCTTGAACTCCTGGGCTCAAGGGATCCTCCTGCTCGGTTTCCCAAAGTGCTGAGACTACAGGTGTGAGCCACTGCGCTCAGCCCCTGGCAGTCCACGTGTACCCCGTGGACGGAACCCACACTCTGAGTGGGGCTGGTCTAGGGCAGGACCTGGTAACCTCTTGAGGTTCCTCCCGCACGGCCCCAGCCCGGCTCACCCATTTTGGGCTTCACGAAGCCGTTGGTGATGCCGAGGTTCTCGGCTGCCACGGTCTCGCCATTGACAACCCGCAGGATGGTGAACTCTGACGACAAGGTGTGGGTGACGAAAGGCAGGTCCCGCTCGCGCACCTGGGGACGAGAAGGGGAGGCGTGAGTGCCAGGCGGCCCCCACCCCTGGCACCAACCAGTCTGGCTCCCCCCGGGGTAGCACAGGAGGTCTAGGCTGTGGGGTGCGTGGGGGATGCGGGGGTGTAACGGGAACAGGCGGGCACTCGTGTGGCATGCCGGGACTGCAGGTGCAGAGACGTGGCTCACCAGGATGAAGTCCGTCTGGTACGTGGACAGCATGAACACCGAGATGTTCTGGTCGGCCAGCGGGGCGATGACCGACTTGGCGATCTTGGTCACGCCAATGGGCTGGGAGCTGGAGAAGCTGCCACCGCCGGACACCACATTCAGGGCCAGCCACGTGGCATCTGCCACGCTCAGGTGCTCCGAGGAGGGTAGCTCTGGAGGGGGACACAGAAGGCAGCCTCATGATTGCTGGGGTCCCCGGGGCCCCCAGGGCAGGGTGGGCCAGAGAGGCGGGGACTGGGGCTCTGGGGCCAGCTCTGCCACCCTAGATGTGCTGGGGGACCTCGGCCAGACCCGCCCTGTCCCCAGCCTCAGTTCCCTCATTTGTCAGCTGGATGGGATTTGTCTCCAAGGTCCTTTCCTAGGACAACTGAGCAGAGAAGCCCTCAGGTGACTCGCGCCGTGCCAGGAAGCTCCACAGGGCAGGAGCCACGTGAGCAAGTGGTTCATCTGTGCTGAGCCTCAGTTTCCTCAGCAGTAAACCGACACATCAGTAGTCAGTGATGTTTTCGTTACTTCTAGTTCTCACAGCCCTTCTGTGTGCCAAGGTGCTTTCCACGTGTGACTGGCCCTGTGGTTCCCAGACTGGGTTCCCCAGGAGCTTGGGGAGGGCTCTGGGCAGAGGGAGGCCAGGAGAAGACAGGGTGGGGCCCCGGGGTCTCTCCCTGCTTCGCCCAGAACTGCGCGCTGGGTTTTTCTGCAGGAACAGGCAGCTCCAGAGGATGCTGCATTATGGGGGGCAGTGACTGTCACACCCCCAAAAGCCTGGGGGCTGGTTGCCTGGCCTGGGCAGCTGGGCGACTAGAGCAGCAGCAATCGCCAAGTCTCCTTGACTGGCTCATAAAGACCCAGAACCCAAGAGCCTGAGCTGTCCTTTCATCCCATCCTGCAGAGAGTCCCCAAGGAGCCCTGCACACAGGACACAGGTACACACATGTGCACGTGTGTCCATGGACACTCAGTCATAGGCCTGAACACAGGCTGCACACAGGACACTCCATGCGCCACTGGGCACCTGCTCAAACCCAGCCAGCAGCAGGCCTGGAGTGGGGAAGGGAGCAAGGCACGGGGAGGGGACCCCGACACCGTGTCCCACGAGCCCACAGAGGAAGCAGGATCATCACATTCCCACCCAGAAGCCACCAAAGGGTCAGTGAGGCAGGGAATGATAGAGCCAGGACGCAGATGCAGGTCTGCCTCAAAACCCGGGCTCCATCTTGGGCGCCAAATGGGAAGAAGCGCCAAGTCCCCAAGGAAACAGGGGCCAAGAAGGGAGCAGCTCAGAGACTGGCGAGCTAAGGGGCCAATAACGATGATGACGATGCCGCCGCCACGTGGGGGGGACCAGCTGGGCTGTGTCGGCCTCAGCCAAGACGGCTTCTGAGGAGGGGAACTGAGTGAGGCCCCTCCAGGCTCCGTTTGCCCGGCTCTGGTCGCCATGGCAACCACTGCCCAGTGCGCCACCGGCCAGCCAGTGGTGGCTGGAGAGGCGGGCGGCTGCGCAGGAGAGGGGACAGGCTCGCGAGGGAGGGCAGAGGCCCTGCTTCCCAGGCTCCTGTGTCCAGTCTCTGCCTGCTCTCCTGGTACCGGAGAGGAGCTTTCTCGACCCCAGGACCAGCCGAGGAAACATGCCCCCAGAACCCGGGTCTCATCTCAATCCTGAAATTCCACGGAGCCGTCTCTGGCAGAGGGAGGTACCGCATGGTGTGCCCCCCACCCCACCTCTAGGTTGTGCACGCAGAGGCAGACCCAGCGCCAGCCGTGTTGCGTGGTCGCCCTCTGCCCAGGGGCCATCTCCAACCTTCGCGCCTCCCCGTGCGCCGAGCAGGAAATCGTGCAGCCCAGACAACAGCGAATAGCTCTAAGCAGCCATTTAAATATGTTTAACGAGGAGGTGACATAAAAAATACCCCTTTCATGAGGGCAGAACCCCTAAAACATCCTTGGGAAAGTTCTGGCAGCGTGTTAACCCAGCAGGCCCACGCTAGCTGTTGTGAATTCACTGTTTGCTCTGCCTATTCCAAGCTCCTCGTGACTCTAAACCGCCCAGTGGCTTCCTATCTTCTTCCGAGTAAAAGCCAAGTCCTTGCGATATTCTGACCCAGTGCTGCCCAAGAGGACTGTCTGCGACGGCAGGGTGGTAGCCGCTCGCCACAAGTGGCCACGGAGCACTCGAAGTGTGGCTGTGCCACAGAAGTGAAATTTCAAATTTTATTTTAATTCACTGAAATTTCAATAGCCATACAGGGCAGTGCAGCTCTACAGTCAGGCCCAGGAGGCGTCAGCTACATCAGGGCGGTGACCTCTGCCTGCTTTGCTCTCCGCCAATCCCGTCCCAGCACCTGCTGGATGGACAGCGAGGACGGTGGTGGCTCTGCCAGGCTCTACACTGCTCGGGCCCTGCCGTTCCCACCCTCGCCGGCTCCCCCTACCCCTGGGCAGGGTGTGGTCACACTGCCAGACCTGGGGTTGGCCTTCGACATTGTCCCACGCTTCCAAACCCAAATGGCCAGGATCGGGCAAGGGGCTGGGGGAGCCAGTGCCATTCCCACAGGCCGCCCGAGACCCAGCCAGTGTCTCTGAACTCTCCACCCATCAGTGAGGACGGGCAGAGTGCCGTCCCCATCTGCTTACGGATGTACACCTGCCTCTGCAGGAATCTGAGGCCCAGGGAGGGCAGCTGACTGGCCCAAGGTCATGGGGCAGCGGGTCATTCTAGCACTGTGCAGTGCCTTCCAGACCCGCCTCGGCCACCAGCCTGTGGTGGGGTGCCGAGGAAACCCCTGGAGCTCAGCTGCAGAACTGCAAGGTGAAGGTGTCTGGGCAGCTGGTGTTCCAATCCTGTGCTGGAGGGGGCCCAGCCCAGGCCTGCCCCTAAGCCCATTCCAGAGGGGCCCGATCTTCAGCAGTGGGGAGTCTCTTATTAAAAACACAGGCTTCGGGCTCAGATGGTCCTGAGCCCTCTGTTCCCCGCTCTGCTCCTGCCACCAGGAAAGGCTCGGGGAGCGGCAGGGTTGAGGGACTGTGGGCACTTCCCTCCCGGGGCCAGCTGAGGGTCTCGGCCTGCCCTAAAGACCTTGATTTGAACAGAGCCTGCTTACTCACCCCCAGGGGGCCCTGCCTGGCTCTCTCCTCCCTCTCCTGCACATGCACCCAGGGACTCAACCCAAGTCCTGCCCCACGGATGACGAGCCCAGCTCAGCAACCTTCAATGGCTCCCACTGCCGACAGAATAAGGCTCAATCATGCTCTGCCTGCCTGTTTTGTGTGAACCTCTGTCCTTTAACTTTTTAAGAGGCCGGACCTGGTCCCTGCTTCTGCTCCTGTACTTACACAATTTTCACCTGACATGTTTGCTTCCTTCCCCGCCTTCTCAGCCACAGAGGCAGCAAAAATGTCACCTCTTCCAGGAAGCCTTTTGTGACCAGATGAGTTCACCAGATGCCTCCTCTTTGGAGCCCCCCCAAAAGGGTCATGCTGTGCAAGGCTCCTCATGCTCCTTTGGACCCAAATAAAATATGGGGGGTGGTGGGTGGAGGGCTTCCTATTGTTCAGAGGGGAGCTCAGGAAAAAGTCCCAGGTAAATTCAGATCTGGAATCTTTCTGGTTGCTCCTCCTCCAGGCAAGCCCTCCAAAGTCAGCTAAGACCTTTCGATGGCTCCCTCTTGTCCTCAGGATAAAGCCCCAACTTCCATGCCAGCCCCTCCCAGCCCCGCCTGTTCCATCTCCTCCTGCCCATCTTCTCACACGCTGGTTCTCCGGGAATGCTGGGCCAGCCTTCCCGTCCCACCCTGTCCTGGAAGCTCTGGCTGTACACACATGCAGGGGCTCTTTACTCTTTTAGCTGGGTCCATCTCAAACATCATCTCCTCCAAGAAGTCCTCTTAGACTGCTCCTGCCCAGCCAGGCACTGCTCCCCTTTGATACTGTCATTCTGGGTCTTGTGTCTCTGTCCCCAGGAACTGTAGGTCCCTCAGGGTAGAGGCTGGATCCCTCCATCTCCCTGCCCAGGGCCTGGCCCAAGGGAACATCCACAAATGACACCAGCCGTGAGGCCTTGGGCAGGTTATGCCATATTTCGGTGCCTCAGGGCCTCATCTATAAAATGAGTCATTTCCAGGGCTTAGTACAGTGTGTGCAGATAGAAGTGCCAGCAGGTTGGTGAAATGAGTCAATATACGCTGGGCCAGCGAGTTCAGTTCTCTACTTTCTGGTGTCTTGCTCCCTGTTCCAAGGGCTCCTCCTACCCCATCCCCTGCATGCAGGGTGCCCTCTGTGACATGTTCTCGCAGAACCCCATGGCCCCGTGCACGGCCCCTGCCACAGAGGCGATCCCATGACTAATGGTGTAATGAGCTGGCAGGCCTGAGGTCCATGGAGTCTGAGGTGGTCTCTCTCTCATACCTGCACACACCTCCAGGGCCAGCTGCTGCTGCAGCTCTGGAGTCTTTCCCAGGGCAGTCTCAAGAGCAGGCGGGGAGGGGACCCGCCAGGGAGAGAAGGAAACAGATTCTTTGCTGACTTTCTAGCTGACAAGCAGGTAGCGGCGGAAATGAGGAGGCAGGGCCAGGCCAGCCCTGACTTCCCGGGTGGGATGAGCCCCTGGGGGGGCGGGGGGAGAAGCACTTACCTAGGAATCCCTCCTCATCGACGATGATGGTGTAATCCTCCGGCGTCTCAGTCAGACTGAAGAACTTGCACCTGGGTGGACAGACAGACACGGGTATCTCGTTAGTCCTGGCAGGCCCCTGGGGCAGCTGCCCACTGTGACCCAGTGGGAGATGGACTCAGTTTACCCGGAGCTCTGACCCCAGGCTGCTGGGTGACCTCAGCTAAGCTGCTTGTCTTTCCCGACGTGTCCCCCCCAGTTCAGACTCAGGAGGTCACGGAGAGGCACAGAGATGCTGATCAAACCCTCTGTACCTCCCAATCTTGGGGACCCCCTGAGCCACCTAAGATCCTGCCAGGTGCAAGAATCTTAGGCTGTACTTTTTCTTAGAAGGAGGATCACAGCTCACTGCAACCTTCAAGGCATGGGCTCAAATGATCCTCCCACCTCAGCCTCCATAGTAGCTACAATTACAGGTACCTACCACCACATCGGCTAATTTTTCTTATTTTTTGTAGAGACAGGGTCTTGCTGTGTTGCCCAGCTGGTCTTAAACTCCTGGTCTCAAGCAATGCTCCCACATTGGCCTCCCAAAGTGCTGGGATTACAGGCGTGAGCCACTGTGCCCAGCCAAGACGACCTTAAAGAAAATGTCTGTGCTGGAGTTGTCAGTTGACGGGGTGTTCTCTTCCCTGTCCCAGGGGAAGAAGGCAGCATCCTGCTCCACCAACAGCACACGCTCGTCAATTTCCCTCCAGCTCTTTGGTTTTCAAATTACGTCTCTGTCCCTGCCTGTCCCATATCCAATCTGCATCTATTGCCTGGACAAATGAAATCTATAATTGCTTTGTGGACAACAGCAAGCACTGGTCAGGCCTAGCCCCTTCCCAGGGACCCTCACGTGCTCAGAAAGAGCCTCAGAAGCCCCCTAATCACCAGATCGCTGAGCACAGGTACTCACTGGGCGGGGTGGGCCCGCCCAGCTGTCCTAGAGAGCCCTTTGAAGGCCAACAGTCATGGCATTTGCTTCTTGTGCCTTCGGCCATGAGGGAGCTCCCGAAATAGACCACGGAAGTCATTCCAGGGGGCATAAACACCCGCAGAGGCAACAGCGGCCTGTGTGTAAATGGAGTGTAAACATGTTGTTGAAGTGACCCGTCTCCTGGGGTTGAGCCACTCTGTGGCCCTGCCCGCTGCTGGACACCCCTCTCGGAATGTGCGCCTTGGCACAGGCAGGCCTCAGGGAGGGCAGAGCAGCCGACCTGCCGCTGTGGCTCTCCGGAGTCAGCCCCAGACTCTTGCCCCGCGCCCCCCGTGTAAGTCCCACCCTGTCTCACCTCCCAAGTCACCCTGATCTGTTTTCTCCTCTCTCCCCGACTCCCCCCACCGTGAACTGCCTTGCTCACTCTTCCACTCCCGGCCTGCCCCACCTCATGCCTGCAAAGGCTGACAAACGTTCTTCCCGCCACCCAGCGTATCCTTGTCCCTTCGTTGGTTGGAGACTTCCTGCTCATCCTTCAAGACCCAGTTCCAGCATCTCCTCTAGGGTAAAATCTTTCCTGATCGGCACCAACCGGCCTTTACCTCATCTCCTACCATGGCTGGTCCTCCCTTACACCATGTCTATGAGAGGACTTTCAGGCCACTGTGGACAGCTGGGTGGGTGGTACGTCACATCTCTGGGGGGTCATTCATCTCACAGTCTATGTGAAGTTCACCCTTAGACTTGGGCAGTGTACAACTCGTGCAACTGCACGTGACGGTCCTGAGTGTGTCCCATGATCTAATACAAATAACACTTAAAGGTCTGCTTCCCTCAGCAGACTACAGCTCGTAGAGGCAAGGATAGTGGATTCTACATATACACATCCAGTACCTAACACTGGCTGGGCACAGAGTCAACACTCAGTGACCGTTGAGTGAAGGGGTTGACTGTGTCCATCCATACACCCACCTTCCAAGCCAGAGAGGCTCTGATCGGAACAAACCCTGCTGCCCTCATGTTGTGTCGCCTTGACTTACCCTCCTTCGGGAGAGGCTACGGTCTCTGGTCCCAGCTCTGCCCTCTCTAACAAGTCATGGCTGGGTCCACACCCCGGACGCTGGGCCCCAGGTGTCTGTAGCCTCTCCATACTCTGTCTACAAAGAGCTGGAGAGAGGATCAAAACCCAGAAGTTACCTGGTCTGGGGCCAAGTGCTGTTAGGAAACACAAAGCAGAGGATGGGCTGGGGACTATTTGCCTTCCAGCTGTCCTCATGGTACTTAGGAACCTGATGACACAAAGACCCCTGCATGGCCAGGGCTCAGCAAAGGTTGCCTGTACGTGAAATCCTGTGTAGGACCGGGGCAGAGGGAGGTGGGAGCTGGCTCTGTGGGCCAGACCCACAAAACGTCCTGATTGCCACAGGGTCACAATGCCCTGTGTCGGCCGGATCCTGCCAAAGTCACCTGCCGGCTCACCACAGAACAAGCCCAGACCTTTGCAATGAGAGCCTGGCTATGAAACGAGCCCAGGGCTTTCACTTTACCCATGTGACCTGCCCACTGAAACCAGAGAGGCTCTGTAAACAGGCCTCAGAACAGGCTTGCTGGCCCCTTCGGCACCAGTTTACAAACATTCTCGTGCCTCCGTTAAAGTAGGTCCGCTACTGGCCCACTTGGAATTAGGCACCAGCCCAGAAAGCCAGGGGTGTTTCTGGCATAGCGTGGCCCATTTGGTTTGGTCTGGAATGAGGGAGGTTTGGCCACATCGTCTGCAGCCCGTCCCAGGGAGGAGGTGGAAGGGCCACAGTGGTCTAACCTGCTTCTCCTGCCAACCACTGGCTGCCGCCCAGCTGAGGATTCTCTGCGGTGGCTCACGGTCCCTTAGAACACATAGCCAGTGACACGAGTGCTTCGGGGCCACCATTCACGGGGCTTTTCTTCCCAAAGGAAGAACCGGGCGGATCGTGTGTGTCAGGCTTTGTTCTCTTAACCAGCCGCGGTTTTTTCATGTTTCTCCTGGGTCTTCAATAGGTCTCTTGTATTATTTACATTTCATTTCTGCTGTCTTTAACAATGAGAATCTGCCCTTTCAAGTTTTAGTTAGGAAAAAAAAGGTCTTAATTGGTTCTGCAATTTGCAGGGCAATTCTGAACAGGGGTCTCTTTTGCTGTAAGACGGAAAATACAATCCGCTCGTGTCACGAGCGGCTGGGAGGATCGAATCAGACAGTGTGGGGTGATGGCCTTTGGCCAGTTCTAGGGGGATGTGCAGAGGCAAGACTGCGACAGGTGGCGGGCAGGGCAGAAGAAACCAGAAAGGTCTAGAGAAAGAAGCCGGCACCCAGGCGCCCTCCAGGGGTGCTCAGTCCTTGCAGATGGGAGCACACCTTCTGCCTGTTGGCTCCGATCGCCGATTCTGGGGCTCCCCATTCCTCGTGGCCCCCAGCTCGACTTCGGCAGGCAGGCCAAAGTCCTCCCGTCCCAGTGAGCCTGCACACCCACCGGCCCTTCAGTCCCCAGTGATGATAATATCCGTCACAGTCCTGAGATCACGCACTTCCGGGTGTGTCCTTGCACACGAGCCACCTGCTCCCGGGAGACGGGGCTGCCTCTCTCTCCTCTGCCTAGCTCGGAGTGTGGTACGGGGTCTGTAACCCGTGTGACCTGTATCGATGTGCAGTATGATTATTCCCATTTAACAGACAGGAAAACTGAAGCTCAGGTAGGTTAAAGCAGTTACTGTCTTGGGTCCCCAGGGCTGTGCTGAGCTGCCTCTATGGCGGGGTGACCTGAAGGCAGGAGGGGCTTGTGGCAGAAGCCCCGTGACTCGGCTGTTCCCCTCGGCGGCTTCCACCCTTCACAGATGCGTAATGGGAGACACGGACAAGAGGATACATAACAGCCTGTTCTCAGTAAGAAAAACCTGGCCACGGCCCAGATGCCCATCGGCAGGCGAGGACGTGAATAATGGCAGAATATTACCCGGCAGGCAACATGAACGGTCCACGGTGACACGCAGAGAAATGAATGCGTCTCTGTGACACAACAGTCCCATGGATGGAAAAACAAGTCCCCACATACTGCGTACGGCACGGCACTCTTTTTACAGAGTGAAAAGCAGCTACAATTTTAAAAAATACACCTCTAAGGACTCCACGGAGTTGCAGTCCGATGGCACACAAAGGAGGCGAGTTACCTTGGGTGCGGAAGGGAAACAGTGGCCGAGGGACTTTCTGGTTACACGTGGGCTGTCATCCAGATCAAACCTTGGGTCTGGCCTGCATGTGCTGACTGTGTGGATAATGTGGATTAGTCGGGTAAATAAATAAAAGCAGGCCGTGCAACGGCCCATGACGGGAGAGGGTGAGGAGCTCGAGCTGGGGTCCTCCAGGGCCCAGAGCGAGAGCAGCTGCAGAAAGGTCCTGGGAGGCAGAGGCTGATCTCTGGGGGACCAGGACCGAGAGGAAGCTGGGGTAGCAGGAGGGTAGGGCTGGGGTCTGCCTGAAAGGCGTGGAGGGCCCAGCCACAGAGCTGGGGCCAGGGCAGAGCTCTAGGCCTCAGAGATGTGCTGGAAACCAAGCTGAAGGGCCACCCAGAGGACGTGGCCGGAGAGGGGTCCAGACACCTGCACCAGGGAGGAATCCGGGTGTGAACAGGCAGGACTGGGGCTACAATCTCCCCACTGTCTGGGCCATCCAATTTGGGGTTCGCTGTGGCTCTACAGATGTATTTTCACCCCCCAGCTTGGTTCCCGGACCACAGTGCAGCCTTCCACTGTCCCTGTGATGGTGCTGGGCAGGGGAGTGGCGGGGGGAATGCTCTAGAAAGAGTGATGTGTTGGAGCCGGGTGGCCTGGGTTGGAGCCTCGTTTGTGGCACCAGCCCCATGGCGTTGGACATTTGCACAGCCCCTGAGCCTGGACCCCCATTCCAGAGAGGGGCACAGCCCCCGGCCTTGGGGCCGGGGTGGGAAGTTGGTGTCCTTTTATAGATAAAAAGTCCCAGGCCCTCTGTGGCTGCTTCTTTCGGTCCATCCAACCTGGAGTTCGATGACGGCAGGACACGCCCAGGTTTTCTCCTGACAGAAGCGGAAGCTTGTTCAACCTTGCGTGCTCCTCGTACCACAGCTGAGAACACAAGACACACAACCTGCGGCCTTCCTAACGACGCAGACAGCTTTCTGTCAACACGCTGAACACGGCAGTGGAAATACTTGACCCTAAAGCAACGAGCGCCCTGCTCCGCTCCCCCCAACGCCCCAAGTCCCCAATAGTATTAAAGGGGAAGAATACTGCCCAGGGGACCTGCTATCACAGGACTCTGAGGCCACCCCGGGGCACTGCCTAGGGCTGTCGTCCCATTGCCTGGCAACTCTGAGTGGCCCTGGCTCCTGGGACTCCCTCACCTCCCGCGGCCACCACCTATCCAACTCTATCGTGTGCTGCTGGCCTGTGGAGCAGGGTGTCCTTGGTGGCCCCCCGGCTGACTCCACCCTTATAAGACCCCTGCCCAACACCATCCTCAGCAATGACCTCCACTTCGAAATCCCCCCAGGATCTGACCCCTGCCCACCCTCGCCCACCTCTCACCCTCTGGCACACTCAGCACCCCAAGCTGTACCCCAGATTTCCTAAGGCACACGCCAACTGGTGAGGGCCCCTCTAATGAGCCCGTCCTTCCGCTCTGGGCTCACGAAAACAAACTTCCCCGTTGCCGACTCCCCAAGCGCCTCTCTGAGCAGTCTGTCTTGTATTTGGCTTCTGGTGGCAGCAGCAAACAGGCTCAAGTTTCCTCCACCCTAAAAAACGTCTTCCCTGGTCCCCATCTCCTCCTCAGGCCACTGCCCTCCCTCAGTCCGCTGTCATCAGGCCGGCCCTCAGCTCCCCAGTGGGTCCTGCGCTGCTGGCCAGGGACCTCCACCGCCAACCCGACGGTCTTTCCCCTCACGTCTGCCTGCCCTTGACCTCGGGCCGCACCCGGCAAGGCTGGCCGAGGCCTCCCTGGAAACTGGACTCTCCATACGGTCCTCTGCAACGTCACAACACCGATATCCCCCTTCACTTCCTTCCGACAGCAGCTGCCCCCGTCCCCTACCCCCCACCAAGTAGGCAGCACTCGGGGGTGGCCCCAGGCCCTCTTTAACCTGTGTCATACAACCACTCCCAGGGTCCCTCTCCCAGGGGCCACCCACCCTCCGGACTCGCACTTCGCTGTCTGTGCGCTGGACTCAGTTCTCACATCGACTCTGACGTGGAAATAGCTGCTCCCATTTCACAGATGAGGAGGCTGAGGCCTGGGGAGGCTGAGCGACCTGACCGGGCCGGCCCTCTGAGAGCTGCTGGCACGCACCCTCTCCCAGATGGGACACGATGGACTGCATACCAGCTGTGGGCTCTGCAAACCCACTGTAGTTCCCCCTTGGGTTTGGCCTAGAGCCAACCACCAGGGCAGGGCCAAGGCCCAGAGCTGCCCCTACACGGGGCCGAGAAGCTGAGTCATCTCCGAGAAGAACATTCCCATCTTCAGTCACCGTGGCTGCCCGCGGTGGACGCCCGGCTGACACTGGTAACTCGATCTGTTTACTCGCGGATTCCTAACCCAGCGGAGCAAGGCCCTCGCATGGCCTCTCCCCGGGCATCCTGGTGATGTGCCCCGGCCCGTCCCAGCCCTGTCCCCACAACAGACCTCAAACCAGAGGGCAGAGAGGGAGGGAAGGGGGGCAGGGAGGGTCATTTATAGGTAAACCTGCCCAGCAAAGCCCACTCTGAGATGTCAGATTTATGAACCAGAGAAATGAGCAGAGGGAGGAGACCTGCATGTGTTTTTTCTTTAATTTGTGGCAGTGTACCACAGGGCCCCCACCAAAACCATCAGAGAGGGACCTGCATGGAAGCATCCAGGCAGGAAGGCAGGGCACAGGGAAGCCCAGAATCAGGACAAGAAGGCCATTCTCTGCTGCCCCCTCCGGTAATGGAATCTTGAACAGATACTGACCCAGCCTCCATTTGCATACTACTAGGGATGGAGAGCTCACTCCTTTTTGAGGCAATTCATTCCATCTTGGGGTAGTCGATTTCCAGAAGCTCTATCAATGTGGCCTCCTTTTAACCGACACTTGGCTAGTCTTTTTTCTTTTCTTTTTCTTTTTTTTAGAGACAGGGTCTCAGAATGTCACCCAGGCTGGAGAGCAGTGGTGCAATCATAGCTCACTGCAGCCTCAAACTCCTGGGCTCCAGTGATCCTCCCACACCAGCCTCCTGAGTAGCTGGGACTACAGGCATGTGCCCAGCCAAATTTTTTTAGAGACGAGGTCTTGGTCTGCCACCCAGGCTCACCTGGCTAGTCTTAATTCTGCCCTTCAGGGACCCACAGACAGTCACCTAAATAACACAGACACTCCAGCTGGGAAAATGACCAAGAAGGAGGCAAGACAGTCGCCTCTTCAAAGCCACAGAAGGAACAGGGATTCGGGGCAAAAACGCTGCATAAACCCCTAGCTCTGTATTGCCTAAAGCACTGGTTCTCAACCTTTGCTACTAACTGAACTCACCTGGTGAGCTCTAAACCATACCCAGTGGGTCGAGGAGACTGGAGTTTGGGAGGCAGCCTCCCTAGCCTATCCTGGGTGGCTGAGTGCCTACCTGTAGGGCAGGGTCACTTTAAGGAGTCTCTCCGGAACCCTGCTGGGGCTGCGTCGCATCCTGCCCCAGGCAGCTGTGCGGATGGCATTGTGGGTCCTCCGAGACAGGGAGCCACACTCCACTGCTGCTCAAGTTCGTTCCATTTCCGCGACTACACAACCGAGCCTGGGGACCCCTGCACCTGAGTTACAGAGTGGAGGTGACGCGCTCACTAGCTGAGGAAGGAGGGCGACACGGCCGAGAATGCCCACTGGACTGCTTGAGCAAGTGCTGCCTGAGTCTGAGGCCCCACCGCCCCCAGGGTTGTGCGTTTAAGTCGGGCACCAGCAGTGCCTGTTCCCCACGGTGCCAGCAGGAAGATGACCAGGGATACCAACCATCCTGGCTTGCCTGGGGCTGTCCTGGCTTGGGCACTGAGAATCCTGCATCCCAGGAAACCCCTCCGTCCCAGGAAAACCAAGAGGGTTGGCCACCCTAGGAGAGACGTCCCTAAAGACCTTCGGTCTGCACCGAAGGGACCATCCTTATGTCAAAACCAAGGCCCCAGGCCGGGCGCGGTGGCTCACGCCTGTAATCCTAGCACTCTGGGAGGCCGAGGTGGGCGGATCGTTCTGAGCTCAGGAGTTC
>CAUYSK010086079.1:0-12042 GCA_963575035.1 Avahi laniger | reverse complement strand
AATTATCTACTGTATCCCCAGACCCTTCCCGTCGTTAGTGGAAATAGAACCTGGTTCACTCTTCTCTCCCCAGCCCACTCCTGCCGTCTTTGATGAAGATTTCGGATCCACTTAGATGTTCCATCCAACTCTGGCGTTCAGCCTCTCCACCACCTCCTCTGGATGACCCACAAACCCAGCCCTCCCTAAGGCCCACCCCATGGCCATTGCCAGTAACTGCACCCCTTCCTAAAACTGTTTCAAACTCCCACTTCTTGACCACCATCTGTTGTCCTTTAAAGATAATTTCTCCAGCATCTACTCCTCCGATAATGATCTACTCCACCAAATCTTACCCTTATTTTCACTATCCATCAACAGCAACCCCCAGCAGTGATGTTATTTTTCCTCAGCTAGTGTAGACTGTGGGTGCTCAGTTAATCACATGTGTACACATGCCAGGATCCTTGTCTGTGTCCTTATCTTGATTTCCTGTTTAAACCCTAATATTGGTTAAATTCAACTCCACACTTACAGCTGCAGATAAGGTGAGCAGTCATCCCAGCTTGCCTGGGACTTTGCTGGTTCTAGCACTGAAAGTTCCATATCTTGGAAAACTTCTCCATCCTAGGCAAACTGGGGCAGCTGGCCACCCATGCTGGAGAAAAACACAAAACTCGGCCAACAGGTATCACTTTAACTTATGGTACAAATTCAAATGTGCCTTCGGCCTTGTCTGGCCAGTCTACCAAATACGCCCCATCAATATGCCCTCTACTCTACACCCCCATGCTCTATGCTCAAACCTCTTGTGCTCCTTCCCACCACCCAGTCTGGAAAAAAGAGAAACAATCAGCGGAGTGCTTCGCCCACCCATCTCTGTTGGTACTACGTGTGTGTGGACGCATGTATGCACATACATGCACACGTGCACACACACCTTGCTCTACTCTGGCATCCACACATGTGGGCTCCCTACTTCTACCCAAGACCAGCTCCCTCCCTGTGACCAGATCAGAACTTCATTCCCTTGCTCTTCACCCTCATTGTCATCTCTGTTTCACCAGCTACGATTTCTCCCTTCTTCAAAAACCAAACTACCATGAAAAAAGCCTTCCTGTGACACCCTCACCCCACCACCCTCTGGCCACTGCACTCCATTCCATTTTGCCTTGGCCAGCCAAGCGCTACCCAGCACGATGCTGATGGCACGACACGCGGTCAGCGAGTTTGTTTAACTTCTTTAGAGGACCACTTGTGCACAGGCTGATGTGGAGCAGAAGTTCTGAGGGCTGTGAAGCTGACTCAGTGGGAGGACAGAGCTCATGGAGACCAGGCTTTCTGGCAAAAACCAACCAGGGCTGGGGAACCTGTGGCCTTGGGCCCACAGGTGGCCTTCTGGATCTCTGAGTGCAGCCTTTTGACTGAATCTAAATTTTACTGCACAAATCCTTTCAATAAAGAGGGGGTTATTAACCCATCTCAGGTCAGCTCGTAGAGAGTTGGTACAACTGTCGGCTGGTCCATACAGAGGGCTCATTCTCACTGAATCACATCCACCAGGGTCCCCGCGTCCCCCAAAACAAACTGTATCAGCTGCAGGTCAGAAAATGGAATCAGGCCTCAGGAGTCTCTGTTTCTGTTTACTGTTGGTTTTGGCTTAGGGCAGCTTTCTTTCCTGAGCCTCTTCAACTTATCTGTAATAGTTAAAAGGGGTTGACTGTGTAAGAGAAAGTTCTGACCGTGCCCTTACCTTCCGAAGGTCTGTCTGGAGTTGCCGGAGGATTAATTCCAGCTGGTTGACTTTGCCAGTCAGTGTGGATGGAGAACGCTCTCTAGCAAAGGACAGAATCAGAAAGACTCAAGAGAGGGGAAGTCGTGACATTTCATTCAGCATTTTTATTGTTAAGCTTAAATAATTATATCATGTGCTTAGAGAGCCCAGCAAGGTGATAAATTATATCAGATTTGGAAAGTGCCCATATTGCTGCTTTGGTGGAAAACTCATCTTGGGATGCTACTGATTAAAAAAGGGATTCAGAATCTCTACAGATATATAGGTTGGTAAGAAAACAAAAGATAGATTATTTAAATTAGTTTGGCCAACTGCCAGATGGTAGACCAGAATGAAGTCCTGGGAACCAAATATAGATTGAATTTCCCCAACTTGCCTTTCCCTATCATAAACATATTATGAAGCTCATTATCAAGGTGAACATGTAAATTAACAGTGACTCGCTTCATACACAAGCTGGAATTAGGAACAAGGACACTGGTAAAGAACACACATTTCAGGGAGGATGAATATAGGGCAACGAGATGGCATGTTCTGACACACTTCAATGGAGGACAGCAGGCCAGACCAAGGACCACGTTCTGGGAGGAATTATGCCCTTGGCAGGCCAGCACGTGTGGCCTAGCAGGTGGAAGGCTGATTGGCGAGGCACTCCTGCCCGGTACCCGTAGCAGTAACCAGGCAACAGACACCGACCCTGAGGTCCCCACTCGATCTCTGCGCCAGTGAGGCTTGCCACCGTGGGTGCGGGGTCATGGGTCTTGGCAGGTAGGACCTGCCCACAGGCAGAACAGTCATGCAGCCAAGCGCTGTCTACCCCAGCAGGGCAGGAGGCTGAGCCAGGCCCCCTCAGTCCCTTCTCTGGATTCCTCAGGACTGGGGGAAGGTGCGGCGGAACGTGGTCCCTGGCCTGGCTGGGGCTGAGCTGAATCCCCGCTAACTGCTGGCCTAGGACAGCAGGAGGGAGGGGTCTACAGGGGCTCACATACCCGGTTGTGTCCATGAACTCTTTGCCACTGCCTGGATCTACACACAAGGGCAGCTCTTGGGCACCCTCCAAGTCTTGTGCGTGTTGCATATCTGTCAGGGTGCAGAAGGATGCCACCCTCTGGTCTGGGGAGGGGAGACACACACAGAAAGAATGGTTAGTAACAGCCACAAGGCAATGTTTCTTTGTGGAAATCAGTGTGGTAGCTAAATACAATTTCCACCCCTCCACCCCACATCAGTCACTGCCCTGTTTTGAAACAAAACAAAGAAAAACAAACTCAGGCAAGCTGCTGACAACGAGAAAGCATGGAGATTGGCTGTCCCACTGGGCTGCGTGGCATACGCACATCACAGCCATGGGGACAGGTAGCAGATATTGGATTTGCTCGAGCCAATCTGCTTTCTTCTTTCCACATCCCAAAGAAATGCCAAAGCTGCCGGTTATGCATGAACAACAGTTGCATGATGACTCGGCTGATCAACAGGACCAAGGACAGGGACCTCTCCTCAAGCTGTCCCCAAACCAGGAGAACATTCTTGGGACAGAACAGCCAGGGCACATGTCCCCCTGTGCACCCCCAGCCCCCAGAGCATGACTACCCATGCAGACGTGCAGACACATGAAAGATACAGAAAAGGTTACGGGGTATGAGGAGCCACCAACTGGCCCCAGACAATCACCTAGATAGGACGAGTGGTGACAGAGCAGCCCAAGTTCTTCATCTGAGTCAAGACCTGAAATAAGATTTAGAATTTTCCTATGAACAGGAGTATCCCTCTGTACTTGGGAATCTCCGGGGCCCACATAAGGTCCATGCGATGGGGCCACGTGAAACTGTGTGTGTGTGTGTGTGTGTGTGTGTGTGTGTGTGTGTGTGTGTGTGTGTGAGAGTGAGAGTGAGTGAGGGAAAGAGACAGAAACCAGAGGAAGTTCTCTAGAGTCAGAATGATGTAACACCGAACTGTGTGGTGAGATGACACATTTCATATTTTAACTGTCCTGGTTGAAAGTGGAGCTGTAATGTACAACAAAGATAAGTGGCATACCACATACACACAGATCCAACCATGAACACACACCATAATTTTGGGTTTCCTTAAATGACTCACTCCATGAATATAAAGAGAGTGGCGGTGAGAGAGATTAGCTAAGAGTACTCTCACTAGAAACCCTTAACAAAAGATCTGAGGGGCACAGTATCTATAGCAGTAGTACCCATGATCAGTATGCCTACAATGCCTTGTCTTACTCTATTTAGCACCAGGAATGTAGCATTTCATGTTTCAAGAGCTGGGCAGGAAAGCAAACGGGTACCAGACTGGCTCAGCTCTGGGGCTAAGCATTGACCAAGAACAGTGGTCCAGAAGTGCTGACTGGCTGGCATGCAGAGAAAGTCTTGCTTTTGAACCGTGTGGAAGTGAGAATCAAGCAATCTATGCAGTAATCCATGCCCCTCATACCCCCGTGTCTCTCCTTGGGTTCTGAGCATACGCACGCACACACAGTGGGAATCGGGGGGACACGGAGGCCGTGTCAGTGCTGTGGCAGTCCTTTTCCTGCAAATGGAGTCATGGAGTGAGGAGACCACACTTGGGACTGTATCAGGAGTGCTCTGTTCTTAATTTATCCCACTCTGTCTCCCCTTGGCTGCTGGATGAGCCTGCTAATGAGGCTACCTGCTTATTTGGTCTATGGAGGGTCACATACTTCCAGTTAATTAAGAAGGATGGCCATGGTGACGCTGTCAGGAGCGCAGGAAAGAAAGCCGGGGCTCAAGCCATGGGATGCGGGATAAAGGCACAGCTGGTGCCCCGACAGAGGCCTGGGCCCTCCTGGATGTCACGCTGAGTCCACCCAGCGATCCAATGCACAGGGCATTCTCCAGCCACGCGGAGAAGCCACGTGTCCCTTCCCAGGCACGCGGATGACCTTCAACCAATCCTTTTGTAAGTCTCTATGTGTCAAGTCCTCTACAAGATGAACATTCTGTAACTATACATTCCTGAGACAATCATGTTACCAATTTGGCACTAAATAGGGTTTTTGCATATGATGAAATACTCTGCAATTTAATGAAGATTAACAGTGTAATTTGGGCATCGCCCAATTGTGCACACGATGCAATGTGCATGGCAGAAGTGGGGAAGAAATGCAGGGGATCCTGGCTGGGGCTCAGCTGCTCTAGGGCCTGGGTGGGGAGGTCTGGGCTGCTGTAGTGTCCAACGTAATCCCCTGTTCTGCGAAGGCCCCAAATAAGGGAACACATGACACTTAAAAAAAAAAAAAATCAACAGGAGATGTAACTTTTTTCCACAGTGAATTTAACTACTGGGTGAAGAGGAAGGTCAAAAGAAAATGGACAGTTTACTTTTCTCACCTTTTAAAGGAGTCCCATTGACTCATCCTCTTTTTATGTAACCCAGGGACAACTCAGTTATATTTCTATATTTCTTAGTATATTTGGGTCTGATGGTCACGTCTAAATGTCTGGTGGAAATGTCTTGGTGTGCTGGATCTATTTTTACCTTAATTGATAAAATACCCATATATCTGACAGCAACAAAATCTGCTACGGGCAGCCATTCAGATGCTCCCTGGGGAGCAACAAGGTCCTACTGGTCAGGAGGCAAGTAGCCAAAAACAGAGTTTTGCCAGTAATGTGACTTCACAAAAAGGATTTCACTTTGGATCTGAAAAGCTTGGGAGGTTGAAATGCAAACTGAATGCTACCTGATTAAGTACAGACACTAAACTACTTTACACAATAGCGAATCTTAGTGACAGTTTCCAGTGGAAGCTTTATTCCCCTCTAGCTTATTTCTGTGATAAGTATATAGTAATCAAGTGATTGCTAACATGGAACAATGGCACAAACAAAGCCATCAGAAAAGAAGGCACAGGAGCATGAAGTTCACGCACATTGTCAGTACAGATCCAGTCACCCACATGCCACATGCGCAGCCTGTTTGGGTTTCTCCCTTCTGTTCTTTCCCGTGCAAGCGGATCTGGCTAAGGTAGGTCACTGGATATGGCTGACTCATGAAACAATCCACCCCTTTAAATAATCTGTATTTAATTTCTTTTAAGAGACAGGGTCTTGCTCTGTCACCCAGGCTGGAGTGCAGTGGCGTGATCATAGCTCACTGCATTCTCCAGCTCCTGGGCTCAAGTGGTCCTTCCTGTCTCAGCATTTTGAGTAGCTGGGACTACAGGCGCACGCCACCATGCTTGACTTTTTTTTTTTTTTTTTTCTCGTAGAGATGTGGGTCTCACTATGTTGCTCAGGCTGGTCTTGAACTCTTGTCCTCTATTGAGCCTTCTGCCTCAGCCTCCCAAAGTGCTGGAATTATAGGCATGAGCCACCACATCTGGCCCCTTTAAATAATCTTTTATAAAACCATATTTTCATGTCAGTTTCTTATTTTAGTGCATTTAGCCCTAAACAAGACGACGGACAGCCAACAGACTATTCCGTATCAATCTGGGGCTGAGATGACAAAACAGTTAATTCCAAATGACTCCCATAATCCCCCCTAGGCTGCCTGCAGCACTAAGAACATAAGGCCAAGTCTGATCAACTCATTATGTCTGCCAAGGGTAAGGAACAGGACAACAGTGCACATGCCAGATGCTTGTCATACGGGACACGCAAGTATGAGGCTAGATTAAACTAAACCTATTTCCACAAACAAAGCTGTTCCAATATGTCTTTGTTAGAACTACAAACCAAAGACAAGGTGGGGCTTTGTAGCTACATGTAGTAAATGAAAGGTTTTGATCCTGACACTGGTGCTTACTGGATTGCAGAAACTGACTTAACCAACATCCAGGAAAGAAAAAAAAAAGGCTACACTGTACTAATTTCAACATAAAATATTTTAGGCCTCTGGCAGCCCATGGATACATGTAGAAAGATAATGGTCTAGAATCAGCCTTTGAGTAATTAACAAGAAAAAGCCCTGACATTACTCTTTACTTAAAACACAACTATTGGTGTTGGCCTGAAACATTTTAAATTTATTTTTGAGATAATTTAAGTCAATTTATTATATTAAATTTGACTTTGCATTTTTCATCTATGTAATAGGCAAAGATTTCTTTTTTTCCCACTAATTATGTTACCATTAGGAGTTACCAGTATGTCACATTTTGTTTATGCTAGCGCAACCACACACACACGCACATGCACACATACATGCAGAGTGGTCAAGTATCAATAATCTTAACCTTAGCAACTTTAAGATTAAGCTTCAGAACTGAAAAATTTGTCATCATTAAAAATTGATGATTATGCTCTGTTTAGGAAACCAGGGGCACATGGAACATAATAAAGTAAAAATATAGATTTCTATTCTTTTTGCAAAATATGCTTATGTGGAACATTTCATGCCTATAGTGGTGCCTGGTATATGAGTTGTTAACTCTGCAAGCGTCTTACACACAGATACTCACACAGGGCAGGCACACATCCAAGCACCCAAATGGCTATGGGAGGATGATTGTCATCACCAATGGGGACAGGGTGGAAATCTAGACAGGAGGACAGGTTTTTGCAGGGTGAAGACATTGAATCCAGAGTCCAGGATCACTAAGTTGGTCATTATGTCTTTGATGCTTATTTTCACTTATCATCATCCCTTCAACAAATGTTCAAGAATACACCAATTGCCTCCTGATATTTTAATTAATGAGAACTATTATACTTTAAAACCTTTAACTTTTGAAGAGATTCTACCTCCCTTCTTCTGCTTCACTGTTTGACTAACAGGCAGTTTCTAGTTGAGTTTGTTCCCATTACCATGCTTGAGGGGGGAAGAAAAGCTGTTATATGTATTTATCAGATACCCCTAAACGTGACAGTGTTCTACATAACAAAGCATAGGATAAGCACCACAGGGTTGTAAAATGATGATCATATTGTACTAGGTAGATCATCAACTACTAATTACTTAGCAATTCTGATGTGCAAAGGGCACATCTTGTCCCTCACCAAACAAAAGAATTGCATACATCATATTAAAGTCTAAAATGTGACTCAGCCACACCTTCAAAGTATGGGGGAGTCAGGAGGCCTGGGCTGCCAGCAGGGGCACATGGTACCCAAATTATACTACCTTTGCCCTCCTGGACCTATGAAGGACTTTGGATTTTTTGACATTTAGTTTTTTGGGTAGAGACTGGTTACCTATCTAGTAACTCCCTAATTAATTTTTAATAATGCTGCGTAATATTTCTCTATTGGAAGCTTTTTAATTTTTTTGAATAATTTCTTGTCTGCAAATTCTCAGGAATTAGATTTCTAGTCAAAGGGTAGGTACAGTTTTCTGGCGCAAACTACATATTGTCATATTGCTTGAACAAAAAGATAGATCACTTTATAATCTTTATAATGATACCAGCTGTGAGTACTCTTCATAGCTTCCTGGAGCATTTGCATTGTTTTTCATATTCAAAAGGTGTGAGCTGGTAGCTCATTATCCTTTAAATTCATACGTGTGGGTGAACATCTTTCACCTATTTATTATGTGTTTCTCTTTTGTGGACTGTGTATCCATAGGCCTTAAACATTTGTTTACTGTGGATTTGGTGTTTTTTGCTGGGTAAGTTCCTTCATGTACTTTAAACATCCTGGTTTTATCTATCGCATTTATTACGAATCTTTTCTTATAGTCCAATATTTCCCTTTTCATTTTAATGCTCTCTTTTGGCTTCATAAAAGGTCTAAATATTTAAATACTTTCATTTGGTCATATTACATTTTGCATATTCTTTCACTACTCCATAATTAAAGCATAGCCTTGCTTCTAAAATGGTAGTCTTCTTTTTACTTTTTCTAAAATTGACTTTTCTAATATCTAAATCCAAATGTAATACATTAATTCCTTTCCCGATTCTTAAATATATTCAGATTTTCTGTCTGAGCTCTTTATTTTTCTTCAAAAGTTCTTATTCCCATTTTTGAATCATTATTATGCTGCTTTAATTATTATTGATTTATAATAGATTTTTTGGTTGAATATTATTTACCTATTCTCCAAATGGATGTGATTAACTTCTTTAACATAACTGGTAGATATCTGACTTAAAATTGCACGAACTCTACAAATTATTTCAGCAAAGACTGTCATCTTTACTATAGTGCTTTCTATCCATTACTATCCTTACTTATATTAAGATTTTTTAGTTATTGAAGTGTTTCTTGGAAATTCTCTCATCATAATTCTGATGATGTATTAATTCCCAAAGAATATATAATTTGATCTTGCTATATCTGAGGTGTCTTATGCCTGTTACAGTGGAAAGCTGTCTGCAAAGATGGCTGCCAATAACTACTGCCTTCGTGTATGCACATGCCAACCCTCCCATCAAGAGGTAGAGTCCATGTCCCCACTGTTGGAATCTGGCTGGCCTTGAGAATTGCTGTGACCTAAATATATTGAAAGTGTAATGTTCTGGGATTTCCAAGACCAGGCCCTAAGAGATCACAAAGCTTCTGCTTTTGCTGTTCTGATTCCTTAAGCCCAGTGTGAAGAAGTACAATTACCCTTCTAGAGACAGGGGTCCAGCTAGACCTCAGCCACTCCAGACACATATATGAGGTGAGTGAAGTCACCTTAATGCTCCAATCCCAGCTGAGCTCCAGTTGTATATAGTTGCATGAGTGACTCCAGGTAATATCATATGGAGCAGAAGAACCACCCAGCTAAGCCTAGCCAACACAGAGAATCATGAGAAATAATAAACCATTGTTGTTTTTTAACCATAAATTCTGGTGTGGTTTGCTATATAGAAATAGATAACTGAAAAAATAACACTTTGAGATGATGTTTATGAAAATATAAAAATACATTTAAAAATGTCTTAATCTAGTTACTTTATTTTATAATCTCTAATAATTTTTTTGACCTTTCATATTTTCTACATATAGAATCATTCAAAAATATATATATATGTTTACTTTCAACATTTATTCTTTCTTCTTTGCATTACTGTTTAAATGTCAACAATTGCACTACAAAATTAAAGGGCACAGTCATAAAGAGAAAACTTGTTTAGTTTCTGGACTTAAGGGATCTGCTCATAAACATGTTTCTATTAAATAGTATGTAACTATTTGGAATAAAGAGATATTAGGCTTTGGAGGTATCTCTCAAATCTTAAATTTTAGTGAAATAGGTCCTAATTCTATTAGATAGACTATTTTTTTGAAATTGATATAACTTCTAATTATTTCATCTACTATAACTTATTATAAAGTATTTCTTTTATTAAACTGGCTAAACTCTCGCCAGTAATAATGAATAATCTTTTCAATTTACTACTGAATTTCAACTAAGCTTTCTCACATCAACATTAAAGACTGAGATTGTCTCGTGATTATCTTTTTCTGTGCGTGTATATCAGAAAAGAATCATAACATGCAAGAAGGCTACTTCTGAATTTCAAGAAAAGTGTATACAAGGGCAACATTATTCTTTGAAATTCTGAAAAACAATGACCTGTAAATTTACTAGCTTCAGGTAATATTTGGGATTTTGGGATATTCTTGGATGACTTTTTCAAGGTCCTCCACATTTGGTCTTTGACTATTTCTCATGCTCCTTCCGTTTTCTTACAAGAAATAACCTAATTACCTTATTCTTGGATTTATTCCTATATAGCTGCTTGACATTCCTTAGGAATTTTAAAAATCTCTCTCTTTAAAATGTAGCCCAGAGAACATGTAATGAGAAAACGTAGAGGGCTGAGATCTACATGGGGCCGGGGGTGGAGGTTAGGCTGGTGCACCAGTATTTTGTGCAGAATAAGTCAGCCAAGAAGCCCGAAAAGAAATGCATCATCTCAACATTACGATAAAAACAGAAAAACGATTGTGGTGTGAATTAAAAGCCCCATAACTGCGGTTAGCCAAGCACAAGGGTGTATGTGCTGCAGTGAGCTGAGGAGGGTATCGAGCTTGCATCTCGTAGATTGTGCTTTGACAGGTTTCCTTCAGCCTCTATAGCTAATCCCTAATACTGTACCTTTGCACATGTAGTTTTACAGGGAACCAAGCTCTTGAGTAAGGGCAGAGTCTTGTCTTGACTAGATTTTATGGCTCAGGCTGGCCTGGTTTGCATTACTGAGAGGACGGCAAGACCCTAAATGACCATGAGGTCTCCATAACCCAGGCCAGGGAGAGGCTTCCTAACCTGGAGGTAACAACTAGTCACTGCAGCTGGTCTGGGGTTTGAGGGGTAAGGCAGAGCCCAGTGCCCTCTGCAGGGAGCCTGCACAGTTCAGTCCCACTGCCTTCCACTTATGTTAACTTAACCTCCTTTTTTATTTGCTTCATTTGCACTTTTCATTTTTCGATCAAATTTGTTATTGGTTTATCAACATTCAAAGAAAAACTGTATTGATTTTATTTATAAATTGCAGTAAAATTTCACTTGCCAGTTGTTTTTTTAAAACTTTTTTCATTTCTTTTCTTTCCTTTTGCGTTTTCCTTTCACAGTTTTTGTGGAATCTTTTTGAAGTACAGTTAAGTTAGTTAATTTTTACTTTTCTCATTGAAATAAATGTTTCTGAAACATTTTTCTTTAAGAACTACTCTCTTTCTGGTGGTAATCCAGATTTAATAAATAGCATATTTTTCAACATCACTCATTTAAAAAAATTGTTCCTGTCATATTCCTTAATTCTTGCCAGCACAATTATAATTAGTCATATTTAAAATGTTCCAAATGGTTAGAGTTTGTGTTTTGCTTCTATTTTTCTTATTTAATTTTATTTTCATTGCCTCGTGGTCAACAGTGGTCAGCAATGGTCAGCAATGTGGTCTAGAAACATTCCTCCTCTTTGGAGGGAACTTACTGAGTGCTTGTGCACAGAACGCCTGGCATCTCTCACCCACAACCATATTGTCTACCTTACTATTCTTTGTACTAATAGAGTTTAAACCTGTTTAAGCAGCCAGGATTGGGCAGGATTAATCTGGTGCCTCTGCTCTATTCTCAAATGGTATATAGTAAAATCTAAATTCTTAAACTCATGTGTCCAATGTCAACTTCAGCTCTTAAACTGAGGTGAACATATATGCTGAAATGTGCAGGATAAGGGAGGTGGATCAATGGGGGGCAGGAAGTCTGCTAGAGATCAATTACACTATTGGATTTTATAGGGGTCATGAGCTCTCAATCCAACAGACAGATAGATTCCATTTTCAAAAGCCTGTTTTCAGATGTGCTGACTGCTGATGTCAAAGTATGGGTGCAGGATTAGTCCAGAGGAGTCT